>JBBPTJ010000713.1:0-11166 GCA_038094035.1 Pulveroboletus aff. ridleyi
TTTCTGTAGGTTGAATGATGCCATTATCCCAGAGTCGGGCAGTGGAATAAAGTGCCGTCGATTGTGCTTCTATTTCGGCCTT
The DNA here is from genome assembly GCA_038094035.1 of Pulveroboletus aff. ridleyi. Classification (NCBI taxonomy): domain Eukaryota; kingdom Fungi; phylum Basidiomycota; class Agaricomycetes; order Boletales; family Boletaceae; genus Pulveroboletus; species Pulveroboletus aff. ridleyi. The sequence continues at coordinate 83 of JBBPTJ010000713.1, forward strand.
CAAATTAGAGTGTTGGTTCGGGTCCCTGGACAATGCTTCACTAGAAGCTTGTGGAATTTAAATTTAAATGGTAGAGACGAACCTCGAGACGGTGGACATCACTTGCGAGAGCTGTCCCGATCCCATAACAGACACCTTCGCATTCTGTTATATTTCGAGTCAATTTTCGAACCAAATATAGCGCCTGGAGGACGTACGGGCCACATCCACAGAAAACGCGGTGAATACTGACATCGTCTTAGAGCGGGCGGTGCAAAAAGAGAATTAAACAACTCACCGCGCGTCCGGACATACCTACGCATGTGGGTATCAGCCTCGCCGGTGTTAGGGAATTCGCATAGAATAGCTACCATAGTTCCCTGCACCGAAACTGCCACCGACAATGACGGTCAGCTTGGGAACGTCTGCACACGCCACAGCTCGGACCATCTTCGCTCCGTCTTTTGCTATCCCTCCCTTTTCGGCCTTTGAACCCACCATGTAGCCTGCGACAGAATCAGGGTGTGTATACCGCGTGCTATGTGGACGACACTCACCCGTAACATTTACGAGGAAAAGTAGTGGTATTTGGCGCTGAGAACAAAGTTGGATAAAGTGGGTAGCTTTCAACGCCGAAGGAGAAAAGAGAATGCCATTGTTGGCGACGATGCCGACTTCATACCCGTGGATGTGTGCGAATCCCTGATAGGACGTGGAAAGTTAACTTGACTGTCGCCTTCAAGCGAAGATTCCATTACGGTCACGATCGTACACCCATACTCCTTCTTGAATTCTCGTAAACGGCTGCCATCCACAATTCGTGCAATAACATCCCGCATGTCAAAGGTCTGTCGGAGATCGGTGCCGACAATACCGTGTAATTCGGTTGCAGGGTATAACGGGTCTTCGGGCGGGACGGAAGGCTTGGTTCTCTTTAGCAACGCGAACCAGTAACACTGCGTCACTGCCGGTGCTCACCCCGACGGCTTGTCCACCTGCTGTCCCTAAATCACCGACAATTCCTCGCGCGATAGCTATTGCGTGTTCATCATTTTTTGCAAGATGATCTGTGACACCACTCTCGCTGGAATGCATCTGGCCACCTCCTAGTACTTCCTCGTCGACCTCTTCCCCTGTGGCAGCTTTGACCAGTGGAGGGCCGGCAAGAAAGATACGCCCTTGTTCACGAACGATAACGTTTTCGTCCGCCATGGCGGGGACATAAGCACCACCTAATATGCGTAAACGGGGGGAACGGAGAAGAATATTAGTACACGGACCAGCAACGGATATACCATGCACCAATGCGATTTGGGGAATGCCGAGGGCAGACATTTGGGCCTATGAGTGCGTCAACCTTGGGTGGCAGTCCCGTAATGATCACACTGAACCATGTTATAAAAAATTCGACCGAAATGGTCCTTGTCTGGAAATACCTGGTAGCAATGATGTTCATTCCGGTGGGTACATTCATTTCAAGATGGTGGACGCACATGAGCCTGGTGGGGAAGAGCGGCACCCCCAGATTCCACTGCTTCTCGTCAGCGAGAAGTCGAAGGGCACGAGAAGGCTTACCGAGGTATATGCAGGGTAATCCATGCTCCCGAGCTATTTCCTGAGCTCGAAGGTGTTTCTTTACCTGTGGAAGAGGCGTTATTCCTTTCAGAACTCTAGTAGAGCGACCCTGTTCACCGTCAAGGGATAGTATGACCCTCCCTTCACAGTAGCATCGTTGACCACAATGACACAGTCCTTTCCGGCCACTTGACCAATGCCGGTGATGATTCCGGCACCGGGAATATTCTCTCCGGGATATACCTCGTGTGCAGCCAACTGCGATAGTTCCAGGAAGGGCGTGTTTGGATCGAGGAGTAAGGACAGTCTAGACTGATATGAGGATGTACTGCTGACCACGGGTGGAGACTGACCTCTCCCTTGGTAAGCTCTTACCCTTGCTTCGCATCCGCTCCTGAGCCTTGGGGCCACCGCCTGCCTTTGCAAGGGCGATCTTGGCTTTCAGATCTGACACGAGAATGTCCATGCTCCCCGCCCTTTGTTGGAACTCGGGCGAGGTGGCTGAGACGAGGGATGGGAGGACAGAGGCATGATACAACCGTCTGGCCACGACCTGGTGTGCTGATCTGAAGAGCATGTCGCGAGCGCAACGACGCACGGGCAGTGATGTACGTATGTTGTCTCGTTGCGCGGGAACGCATGTACCGGTACGGAACTTGGCACCGGCTATTGCTCCGGTGAATCAATTGTAATGAATGTACGGGGTACACTAGAAATCCTGCCACTCATTCCAATCGTCACTCTCTTTCGCTTCTCCACTGCGTGCACCGGTGACGGGATGGTTCGTGTTTGAGGAGGGTGACGTGTCAGGGTACTCGTGGAAGAAATGGTCGGAATCGTCGGGCGATGGTGTGGTCTCACCCTCATTATGGAGCGGGAGAGAAGTATATCCGGATGCAGCAGGACCCGCGCCAATACTGTGCTTGACCGTGTCCACCAGGCCGTTTACATGATCGGCGACGTCCACTCCGAGCTGGACCTTTGACCATTCATTGACGGACTGGCCAGCTGATTGTGCATGCTTGCGTGCCTCGGAGACGTAGCCACGGACACTGGCATGGAGAGTGGGATCCATGACGCGGTCCATGCCTGGTTGGATGACACTGTCATTTACGGCACGTGAAGCACCGGCGACGACCGCGGAGACCAGGGACCACCCTTTACTCAACGCGGTTGCGGGATTATCCTGAAAGTGGGTGAGTGATGGCGTGGAGGAGAGAGGTGTATTCCCAAATCCTTGATAGCGGCCACCCTGAGAAGGCGGGATGTCGGTGGGGCGAGCCGCATTCGCGTGGCCGAGAGAGGTAAAGTAGGTTTCATTCGCGGACTTTTGGTCTGGGGGAGAAGAGTGGGAAGAATGAAGCGGGCTGCTCGTTGCAGCATGGTTGATTGGCGGACTGCGCGCGGAAGCACGGGACTTGCGGAGACCCTGGGCGGAAGATGGCCGCGTTGGAAGGGTTGGCGTGAGCTGAGGGGGGCTGGATGGTGTCCAGGGTATTCCGGCCAAGGTGTGATCCAACTTGGGCGAGGTGAGTGGCACGGAGGGGTGTGAGACGGAGCGACCCACCTTTTGGCGGTACTGGGTGGCTGCCCAGGAGTGGTAGAGGGTGTGTGGATCGGAGTGATCTGTGCAGCCGGCCTGTTCGGGAGGGTAGGCGCGGATGAAGTCTTTGAAGGGTGCATTTCCACCGAGCTGCGAAAAAGGTGATGTGTGATGGCGAGGGTGAATGTGAAAGAGGGTACCTGCATGCGTCTGAGCTGATCCTTCTGCCAGGTGTCCATTGAGACGGATCTGACGAAGCTGATGGGGGTGAGCTGGAGGGGGAAGAAGAGAGGCGCGCTACCTGATGTGGACGCCGAAGCCTCTGTGAAGGCCGGCGCAGTGGAGACAGAGGAAGACGGCAAAGGTGACTGGCGCTGTCAGTCGACGGCGAGACGACGCGCGGATGTCTTACCAGATGCCCATTGAGGATGGGGACTGCTGCAGTCTGCGCAGGTCTGCCCGTGCGCGAGGTCGTGGAGGGCCATGGCGCGTGTGAAGGAGGGATTATCTGATAACCAGGCGTATTACGTGGCGTGGAGATCTGCCAATGGGCACGATCGCGCAGATTGATCACCGGGGGACGTCTTCGGGCTCGTCCTCGTCCTCCACACCGAAAATGTCCCTCTTCTCATGACACTCGGCGTCTCCATCTAACACACTCAACTTCTACCACCACCATGAACGCTCGCCCCGATCCTACCTGCGACGACAAGGCCCTCGACTGCTGGGGTCAGTGGTGGGGCCGCAAGTACGCTCACCCTCCCCCTCGTCGCACAGCCGCTCACGCCCCCCAGATACTACTCCCTCCAGGTCATCCAGCATCCCCTCCGTGCTCGCATGTGTGGCTTCGGCGACAAGGTACGTCCGCGCACGTCCGACCCTCTGTCCCATTCACCCTCCCATCCCAAAGGATCGTCGTCCGCTTGCTCCCGCCGCCGTCGCCAAGATGGTCGTCCGCAGAGAAGACAGCTCCATCGTCGACGTCGAGTATGTACCCACACCTACCCCCACACCCACCCACTCAACCCCCACAGCGACGTCGACTGCTCCTTCTTTCTCGCAACCGTCGACTTATGGTCCGCCGACGGCAAACGCGAAATGAACCTCGTCCTCCACCCATCCTCCTCCACAGACCGCTACATCTCCACAATGGCCGCGAAACCAAAGAAACCCCGGAGCGCGATCCCTACCGCAACATCACCCCGCAGCGACCACCCTAGCCCACCCTCCTCTCACTCCACCCCAAACTCTGCACCAGAACCACCCCGCCCCCCATTAGACTCCCAGGTGAGCACGTCCTCGTCCTTTGCCACAGGTGATCGCCGAACTGTCCATTAGCCGGTCATGGGCGCCATGATGCCAACAGAGACCCCTTCGGGATTTACCAGCCCCACCTATTCTTATACACAACCCGAGTCCTCCATCCCCGATCCCATCACATACGCCAATTCGAATGCTTATAATACCCCCTCCGATTCCCCCGATGGCTGGGGTTATCCCCCACAAGGCCCACACGCCATCCACCAGCCCCTTCGCAATGCACAGAGGAGCGGCATCCCAACCGTCCCATCCGCCGAACCATGGAACAGTCATTCCACGTATCGCACAGAGGCCGACACATCCACCTTTCGCACTTGGCCAGGTCCCGAATCATCATACCAAGCACCCATCCCCTCCCAAACCACCGTCTACAATAATCACGATATCGATCCTTCGAATCGCTCCTATCACCCAACGGCTCAACCCGACGGACGTGAATATCATCAATGGAATCAATCTCAGCAGGATTCTTATACAGCCAATTATGATGCTCCCGCACTCTATGGCACACCTGCTTATCCACAACAGTCCCCCCAAACACCGTACTATCACGGTAACTATGCACAGAGCACTACCTCGTCCTCGTCCTCGCCACATGCACCGTCTCATCCACTTCCCCGCCATATATATACCCGCACACTTGTCGGCCCGCTTTCCTCCAACGCGTGTCGCCTGCTGGATGAGCACCAGACTCCCGGGATATTTTTCCTCTTTCAAGACCTGTCCGTACGCACGGAAGGTTCGCATAACTTTATCACGAGGTAGATGATCTCATGAACGCTGCGCTCAAAATACGTTTCTAGGGACCTTTCGACTACGCTTACGGCTAATGAACGTCGGAGAGTGCGCATGTTTACTCCGTCTGCGGTAACCCAAGGCTGCGATATTGATGGCCTTGTTCTTATCCCAGCTCACCAGCTCCTGAAGCTGGCGCAGTACGCGTTCACACAAACACATCTCCCGTCCTGGCCCAGGCCTTTACCGACCCTTTTGTTGTCTTTTCTGCCAAGCGATTCCCAGGGGTCCCAGGTATGTAAGACGGACTCTGTCAGACTTTCGGGTTCACACTTGACACCCCTTAGAAACCACGGCGCTCTCGATTGCATTTGGAAACCAAGGACAAAAGCTTCCGTTGGTATGATCCTTCCTTCTTCCGTATCTGTCGGAACCTAACTAACCACGACCGGGCAGAGGAACCGACATAGCACCGGCAAGCAAAGCCGGAGGCCACGTCGTGAGGGCGACTCAGAGGGTTCTGAATCGTCGGACGATACATGATAGTCGACTTGCTTCGTAGTCAATCACCATTACCCATGCACCCCGACAGTGTCTCCCTCTGCTAATCCATCCACTACTTGCTCCCTCACCTTGATCCACTGCTTCGGCCACCGTTCCACTGCCTCACGTCGGGCCCGCCCTCGCTCATAGAGCAGCACCGCACGGACAGCTTCCGGATAGTTGCGATAGATACGCCGGAGTGTGGCGCTAGCATTCTCCACTTGACTTTGTGAGTCAGCGTGTGGCGTGGCGAGTGGCGCATGGGCGCCGCGGACTGGCTGTACAACCCGACCTCTTTGCAAATATCCGAGAACGCTAGACAGGACTTGTAACGTGACAGCATGCGGACGCCACATGGACAAACCGGGAATAACTTGATGGAGAATGTGCAAGGGATGCGCGAAATCGGTCGACTCTTCCGAGATTGCAAACATAGATCCTACCCTCCCCGTTGCAGCTCTAACCGCTTTGGCCCTCCGTGCTTTCCGGTGCATAGGTGCATCCGAGGCAGGTAGATCTTCGTCAGGGACCATCACGTCGAACACGAGTGGCGATTCAGGGGATAGATCCCTGACCACGGGGCTTTTGCGCGAATATGGAATCAGAACTCGCTCGAGTACCTCAAAGGCACGATCTACTTCGCCTGCTCGCACTAGAACAACCGCTAGGTGGTTCCAGTTATGTGCATCGAAACTGAATCCTTCCGTTTTTGCCCTGGTCCACGCGTCCAGCACCGCGTGGTGTTCGCCTGCTGCAGACAAGGCATCAATATAGATAGACAATGGCATACACAAGAGATTCGAGTGTCGCCTGAACATCGTGGTGGGGGTGGAGCCATCTCCCTTGAACAGCTCACTCGAGTTGGATAGTCGTAATGCGAGCTCCCAGATTTGAGGCCAGAGCTGGCGGACGGCGTCAATATTATTTGTACGGCGATGGACATCCAGATTGACAGTGAGAGTCTCCAAGGATGGTTCGCCACCAGCTTCCAACATCTGGTTGAACAGCCGTGTTACTTCCTCCGGCTTTTCCTTCCTCGCATACACCAGCATGAGCGGGCTGTAGATGTTCCCTAGAGCAGATGAGCGAGATTCGGAACCAATCCACCCGGCATCTGCATCCATGACTTGTTTCAAGAACGACTCCGCGATCTTCAAGCTCTCTTCCGTCCGATCATTTGCATATGCTTGGAGAACCTGCCTGTAGGTGATCGAGCTGGGTTGCATCCCACGGCGTCGTATATCCTCGTAACAGGCCTTTGCGCGAGCTTTGGAACGCTGTCGCACATGTCCAGCCATGATGATAGTGAGTATGTATGCGTCGAGATGGTAGAGTGGTCCCCAGGACGTTGCTTTTGCTTCCATCTCTGCAAACAATTCCTCGGCGATACTCATCTTTCCAGCGTCGCAAGCAGATTGAATGACCAAAGCATACGTGTAGCCGTCAGGACGCACGCCGACCCGCACGAGTTTGTGAAACATCGCAAGTACGATATGGAAGGGTGTACCAAGGAGAACATAGGCCTTGAGAAGTGTATTATAGACCTCGATGGATAGATCGCGGCAGATGTGTGAAGAGTGCCGAAGGTAGTCGAAGACACGGACGACGCCTTCCCATGAGCCAGCTTCCACATGTGCATTCATGAGAGATGTGATCATCATGCGGTCGGGGGTGACACCGTCACGCAAGGCCTGCAAGTAAAACGCTTCCGCGGCGACAGCATCTTTCCTCCGGGCAAGAAGGGAGACCGCAGTGGTGTAGTGAACACGATCAGGCTTGATCTCGGCAGCACGCATCTGATCGAACACGGCAGCCACTGAGTCGACATCTCCGCGCCTGGCAAAGCTTTGAAGGATGATGCTATAGACATGAGCATCCGGACGACAGCCAGCCTCCAGCATTTTTTCCAACCAAAAGTCGATGCCGTCAGAATCAGCCAGCTGAGCATGGGCAAGGATGACGGTAGTGTAGTGTATAATTCCGGGGCGTTCAGCGAGGAAGTCACCTCCCGAAGTCGTTGGGAAGAACTTGTGAAAGAGCTCAACCACCGTCTCTACTTTGCCCGAAACCGCATACGCATGCATCAACATACACCGTGCGACCGGTATGGACCAGTTGTTCTCGTCGTGCTTGCTGAAAAATTGCTCCGCATGATCCACATCTCCACGCCGTGCGTAAAGATGGAGCCCAGTCAGACAGTACAGTCGAGGGTTGGCCGAAGGGTCTATAGATATGAATACTTCGTGGGCGAGGTCGAACAAGTCATGTTGCGCAAGGAGTCGGGTCAGCTTCGTCTGAAGATAGAGCTTAATGGGTAGTTGCTGTCTGCGCATTTCAAGTGCTAGAGCGTGGGCTCGGTGAAGTAATTTGCTTGCACAATACGTCTCCAAAAGCAAGTCGCCCATACGTGAACGATCGTCTGGTTCCATCCTCGAGCGTGAGCGCAACAAATTAGCTCCATCGGGGATGTCCACAAGTAAATTATGGACTGCCTTGCGAAATGACGCCGCTTGTGGGTTGGGAATGGCGCGAGTATAGTAAAAGGTACCCAAGAAGTCCCACTCTCGAACCAGCAGGTCGAGCGCATCTGAAGCACCTTGTCGATGGCGCAGGAGAACCAGTATGTTTCGGTAGAGACACAAAAGAGTGCACTTTTCGGTATGGGGAAGCCGCATTCCCCGAATTTCCCGAGCCAATTGGGACGCGAGGAACACGTCTCCCAACCAGGCGTGAACCTGGGCAGTGAAGCACTTGAGAGTGATTGTCTCCGGGGAACCGTCCTCTAAATGCGATTTCAAATCCCGCAAAAGAGGTTCAAGACGTGTCCCCCAGGTGTACAATAGTGGCAAGTCCGGAAGAGTGTCACCGCGAAGTTCAAATGCATCAAGCAGGCGACGAATAAAGTGCAACTGCTCTGCTGGGATAAGCGGGCTGTTTGCCTTCGCGTGGACTGACGCCATGTAAAGATCCCAAGCGTGTTCCGGATCGAATGAGGCACGCGGGGTTAAAAGGGAACGGAGTCTATCAACGGGTTCTGCGGGTTCGTGTAGGGGACGGACGCTTTGTGGCCGACTGAGTGGGGACACCTGGGAGGAGAGGAGAGGAGCTACAGATGAGGAATGGCGACGCGTATACCGCTGGGAATGTTGAGGAAAGGGATGTGGCCCACGAGGAACGAGTTTTAAGAGTCCCTTTCTGCCTGGAAGGACGTTAGTCTCGAGAGTAAACGAGATGAAACAGGTGGCGTACTTGAGCACCGTGGCCAGCGTCGAGAGACGGAAGAGCTTGACATCGGGTCCGAGGGAGGAAGCCAACATTGGCTGCATTCTGTTGTGGGAGGTTCGACCGCCTTTTCCTTTCCCTTGTGCTGCCGGGGTGAACAGAAATCGTCGGGAAATGGGCATCTTGCCATGGGACAGAAAGCCGACTTGAGAATGCGCACAACCGACGGTTTTGATATTATGGCTGCTGCGAGAGGCTCGACCATGGGCACCAGTAGACTCCACCGACATCCAACTAGGCTCGCTCAAGACAGCCAAGGACCACCGGACCACCCAAGGGAGGGGGGGCTATGTATTATGTAATCGAAGGAAATATTTCCGACAAGTCAGAAACGCTGATATTTATTTGTCCATCTCTTTATCCCCATGTGGTGGCAGTGGCAGTGTTGTCACGTGTTCTTCCATTCCCGCCAGCTGGACCAGATGAAAAAGTTCTGACGTGGATTCTTAATCGCATTTAGCATCTGATAGCACTTTGGCTCGCTGGCTCATCACCTCGTCCCGAACCCCCGGCCCGGGGAACGACCGTTCTGCCCACGCTTTCCCACCAGCTTCTCCGTATGGCAGGAGATGCTTTCGTGGTGCACCTGTTCGAGTGTGCTGTGCGATAGAGCTTTTCCTTGTCCAACTTCCCTGCTTGACCCAAAATGTCGGATCGTGACACGCCGGGGGCTCGTCCACTTCATGAAATCGTCGTCGTTCCTCCGCCGGGCCACCAGGAGAGACAGCTACTGCTTGATCAGTGCTTCAACGTGAGGATCGGCGTTTTCGTACACGAGCAGCACTTCCCATTGGACGTGGAGGTCGACGAGTACGTTATCCCTCGAATCGCACCTCCCCGTTTGCATTCTTCCAATACTCAATATGCCCTTCGCGAACACAGGCAAGATCCGACAGCAACCCACTTCTTGCTCCGGCTCGCACCTTCCCTCACCCCGATCGGGACAATCCGAGCTTACAGACTGGAGGGGCCAAATTGCTACAAGCTCAGTCGCCTGGCCGTTCTCCAGCCATATCGGCAATATCGGTTCGGGCGCGATCTCGTGCTTGCATTGCATCGATGGGTCCAAGACGATGCGAAGCAAAATGGAGCAATCCAGGCTGTCCGGGTCGTCTGCCATTCCCAATTGCCTGTCAAAGGGTTCTACTCCAAGTAAGTCAGGTCCACTCCAGGTCATGCTCGTATCGACTGGTCGGTCTTTTCCTTTTGAGGTATGGTTATCAACCCGAGGTGATGTCCCCACCCCCCCTGGTTATCGATAGGACTTATTCTCCGCGAATAGGGGGATGAATTTGATGAGGATGGTGCGCCTCATCAGAAGATGGTTGCTTATCTACCGTAGCAATACTGTGTAACAAGGTTCAACGTTCACAGGCCTTCTCACTAAACAGGTCATGAGGTGTATGAACAAGTAGACTAGGGGTTGTTCTATCAATACAAATGTCAACGGAGCGAAGTCGTCGTGATGGAGTCCAGTGTCGTGATTAAATGAATGAATTGAGCATAAAACGAGTAGCAACCGACGAAGAACAAAGTAGTGCGCCCTGCAAACCAAAAGGAGGAGATGAAATTATAGGTGGGTATACCTATTCACACCGTCATCGGGGCCCATACCATCACTTTCGCTTTCTGAACTAAATGACTCTGATTTAATCGCACGAAGGGCGTGGAACGGGCTCTCAGATGGAGACCCAGGAAGAATGCTGAAGTTGATGCTGGTCCCGTTGCCAAGGCCAGTCGTCCCTTCCTCATAGAGTCTTCGCGCAGCCTCGTATTCGAGTTTCTCCTGCTCCGCTTGAGCAAGGAATGGCTGGGGAAGGTATCAGTGCGTGATGTCACGATCAGAATGATCGACCAACCTTGCGCTCGTCATCGGTCATCGATCGCCACTTTGCGGCAGCCAAAACGCTTTGTTTTGTGGTCTCTTGTTCGTCGCCAAAGATGTCTTTCACCAACAGGGGATCCGAACGAATACGCTGCAAGAACATAAAATATGCGCTGAGTGGCTTCCTGGGAGCGTTTGGATCCTTGAGATTGCCCTTGCGAGAGCGACCTGCCTTCCGTTGGGCGGCCCGGAAGGCGTTCTCCCGCTTGATGTCCTCGGGCG
>JBBPTJ010000714.1:0-11163 GCA_038094035.1 Pulveroboletus aff. ridleyi
GTTTGTTGCTAACCTATGTACAAACCACTCTCAGTGAGTTGCGTTCGTAGAGATGTTTCTAGTGAATTCCCGAACTCGACCAAGATTTGAGTATCTGTGAAGTCTCTGCGGATGGCCTTGAAGTCTCGCGCGAGCAAAGTTTTGGGGAAACGGGTTCACCTTTGCGCAAACAGGGCCCTGGTGACAACTCCCAGTCGATCACTACACTGATTCAGCAGAGTTGCACGCTGACAGTAATTATCTACTGACCGTATGGGACCAAACACGGGCTTGCTGGCCAGGACGACGACGGCCTTCTGTACAATGGAACGGGTCACGTCGACGTCTTTTACAAGCAAGGTCGAAGCGGCAATTTGTCGGTTACATCTTTGAACGCATTCAACACATCTTCTAGAGTATAGTGTGGAGACCTACGATATCCCAAATACCGTAGTGGCATTCGGTACATCTGGAACGAGATGGAAGTAAGAGTAGTCCTCAAGCGACTGTATGGCGAAGTGAGATTTAATGCGGACGCGCGGAGGATGGAGCACACCAGATGGGCCCCGTCCGGAAGAGCGAGGAAGGGAAGTATCTTGGCAATCTCCTCGTTCTGGAATATATCTCCTTGACTGAATTCAATCTTGGGGCCGACCTAGGGCTGGATCGACATGATGAGCAGATGCTACACCTAACGGACCTTACCAGATGGTTGAAGTCCACCAGAGCGATCCCCAGTACCAAAGAACCTTGGGGAGGCTGTAATAGCACTGATTCTGGTCGGGCCTTCCGCGAGTATGTGGACGCGGCGGAGGCGAAGGAATCGGCATCGGTAGTGTCGGAAGAGGATGTAGGAGGATAGGTGATGGACGCGACATGGGACCTTGGTTGCCCCGGTTGCGAGGCAGACGGTGCGCCGAAAGTGGTAGAGCTCGTTCCCCGTGCATCTGGATTGCTATGTGAATCGACTTCGTCTGTTTCGGAACTGAAATCAATTTCGATGGAGTCGGGCTGGGAATCCCTTCTAGCGAAGAACTCTTGTGCACGTAACGGAGTGGCGACAGCATGCGGAGAACGAGGTGGGGAGGAGAGTGGGATTGAACGCTGGGATGCGGTCTCTGCATCTACATCGCTTCCATTTTGGTCGCGATGCGCCGCGTCGTCTGCGTCGTCGCGGGCGGTGACGAAGCCGTGTAGCGTCGATGACATGGCTGACTTGGTCAGACGGTAGTCGTTGAGGTAGACCGTACGCACGTGACAAGACCATCCCACGTTCGTTCTGGAGCGCCGCAAGTCGTATATAGCTGTGCTGTGGGTTTTTGCCTGAACTACCATGTATACCCCCATGTTCTCTGCTCCCTACCTCCTCGTCCTTCTTCCCACAGCGCTGGCGATACCATTTCCCATTGGTTGGCTCGGCTGGGTGATGCAGTCTTCAATCTTGCCCTCAATATTCAAGGTCGATTCACCCAAGGTCGAGGTTGGCTGGGCTGATCCACGAATTCTTGGTGGCCGGTTCATAGATGTGAGCTTCTTCTCTTTCTCGCTCACCTACCCTTTGATATTCAGACTATCCAGTTTACGACACCCAGATATGGGGAGCCCTTGAATGTTATTATATCTAATCTATCCGATCCATTCGTTCTCACCGACGAAGGTTTTCGTTGGTACTACAAGTAAGCTCTCCCAACGTCTGCTCGTTTTAAGCATGTAATCATATTGATCGAGGTCCATTGGTTTCTCCGAGGAGTGCTTCGGGTTGCATTACGGTCATGTCCACAAGGCAGACCTTGGCGATGGAGACGGCAGGAAATCCGAGCATATCCTGGCACGTCAACATTATTTCCCTCACTGGGGGACGTGCTGGGAAACTCTTGTTGGCCAGTCACAGATGATGACCTTTGTTGGGATGTCCTGACACCATGTTCAGGGGGAAACCATTTCCGCGCTTGGAAACAAAATGGAACCGAGGTCAATACTGGTGCATGGTTTCTCGGGTGTGTCGAAAGAGATACATGTCATGGCCCGTTGATTTATTCTGATATTTAGGGTGTCAAAGGAGGAGGTTTGTTCGACATCAGCTGACTCTTTCAGTACTCTTTGACTGAGTCTTCGCTTCAGGACTCCACCAAACACCATATGATTGTCCCTAATGGGTACAATATTGGACGCGACCTACTAGTCCAGTCCGCCGTCCTCGGCAGCTCGTGGAATGGTATCTCATGGATGACCGACGTGGAGTGGCGCGAAGGACTTCTTGAGCCAGGCTGGAAAGGTATTGACCTGCAAGCAATACTTTCTCTCGCTTATCCACATTCTCTGCGCAGGAATTAATCATGCCATCGCGCAAGATGGCCGTATTGCGATCCTGGTGGTCCACCGCGTCTAACGGGGTATTTGGTTTATTTAGTCTACTTCGAACATCGCGGACTGACGCCGTTATCTTTGCATTGAGCCGTCTATATTTCTTATGCTTGTCCATATGCTATCCCCCGTCGTTGTATACGTTGTGAGCTCTCCTGTGTCTGTTAGAGACCTGTGCCATTATCTATGTACACATGTTAGAACGGAGTTGGCTTGCCAATCTCTACTGTGTACATATGAGCAGCAAGAGCTCCTTCAGCATCAGTAGCTTGTGCAAAAATGCAATATGCAGCCCAAGCACCACTCATGCAGCCCATGAATGTTATAAATACAACAATTGTAGACTAGTACAAAGTGATAAAACATTGCACAGAAGGGCAAGTACAGACAGACTACTATCCAAAGCAGGCAACATCGACTACATATTCTCTCGACAAGCTTATCCCGAGCACATCAAGCACGCCTCCTTATTCTCAAGAGAACACATCAGTTTGGCCTCCTCAAGCTCACGCTCCCTCTGACGCTGAAGGGCCGCAGCGTATTCGGGATCGCTCCCCTCGTTTCCTGCAGATGTCGAGTCCGAGAAAGTGACAGGGACCGGACCACTTGTCCTGGTACTGGGTACAGGAGAGGGGGATGCTGATGGTGTTGGTATGCTGCTACCACTCCGTTCCAGACCCCGTGCTTTGCTAGATGCCTCCAGCATTTTCGCAGTCTTGAGAGTACTCTGATCGATCGTGACCTGGACAGCCTGGGAAGCCGGGCGCGTACGGAGGTAATACATGCCAGTCTTCAACCCCTTTTTCCATCCATAGAAATGCATACTCGTAAGCTGACCCAGAGTAGGAGCTTGCAAATGGATGTTGAGGCTTTGGCTTTGACATATGAAGGCGCCGCGATCTGCAGCCAGGTCAATAACTTTCTTCTGACTGATTTCCCAAACAGTTTTGTAGATCGCTTTGATATCATCGGGAATACCAGGGATATTGGCTACCGAACCATTGTGCGCGATTATCATGTTCTTCATCGTGTCGTTCCAGAGCCCACGTTCAACAAGGTCTCTGAGAAGCCACGGGCAGACGACTTGGAATTCACCAGCGAGGACGCGGCGAGTATAAATGTTACTGTACATCCATTCAACAACCAATATATCATCGAAGGCGCAAAACTGACCTGGTGTATGGTTCGAAGCATTCGTTGAATCCAAGAATCTGACTCGTTGAAGCCGTAGGCATAGGAGAAACCAGTAACGAGTTTCTCAATCCATTTTGAGCGATCTTCTCCTTCAAGGACGGCCAATCCCAGAGGTCGGTAGGTGTGACACCCCAAAGATCATACTGCAATTGACCGTGGTCTGCTGGACTGCCGCGGAACGTCTCATAGGGTCCCTCTTTTTCTGCCATCTCACAGCTCGCCTCGAGGGCTGCATGATAGATCGTTTCAAATATCTTTAGATTCAACTCTCTGGCTTCCACGGAATCGAAAGGAAGGCGGAGGATCATAAAGGCATCGGCTAGACCTTGAACGCCAAGACCAATGGGACGGTGACGTAAGTTGGATCTGCGCGCCTCGGGAACAGGATAGTAATTGACGTCAATGACACGGTTGAGGTTGTATGCGACAACCTTGGTGACGTCGTGGAGTTTTTGGAAGTCATATTGGCCGTTCCTGATGAAGGTAGGGAGGGCAAGAGAAGCAAGATTACACACAGCAACTTCGTCAGGGGAGGAATACTCGATAATCTCAGTGCACAAGTTGGATGATTTGATTGTGCCAAGATTTTGTTGATTAGACTTCCCTGGTGAAGGGTGAGTTCGTAAGCTCTGAACAACGACATATACATACGGTTAGCAGCATCCTTGTAAACCATGAACGGCCCTCCGGTTTCAATTTGCGCTTCCAGAACAGCGTACCAAAGTTTCTGCGCGGGAATAGTCCTACGTGCGCGGCCTTCCTTTTCATACCTTTCGTACAGAGCCTCAAACTCATCACCCCAGCAGTCGGCCATCCCAGGCGCCTCATTCGGACAAAAAAGCGACCAGTCCTCATTCGCCTCCACGCGTTTCATACTAGGAGACTTTTTAGACACGTGCACAGCACAAGCAAGAAAGGACGTACAAAAGATCTGGGATCCAAAGAGCATAGAAGAGGTCACGGGCTCGAGCCTCTTCCTTACCATGGTTTTTTCGGAGATCAATGAAGTCGAATACATCGCTGTGCCAAGGCTCCAAGTAGATTGCAAAGGCACCGGGACGCTTGTTACCTCCTTGATCAACGTAGCGAGCAGTCGCATCATACGCACGGAGCATGGGCACTATGCCATTTGAGTAGCCATTGGTGCCTGCAATGTACGATCTGCCAAGAATATGTATTTTTGCTCTGACCGACGGTAGAAAACATACTCACCCTGTAGCCCGAATGCAATGAATGCTCAAACCAACACCACCAGCAGTCTTGCTGATCATGGCACAAGTTTTCAACGTATCATATATGCCTTCAATCGAGTCTTCCTTCATGCAAACAAGAAAGCACGAACTGAGTTGTGAGTGGGGTGTGCCAGCATTGAAAAGTGTAGGTGACGCATGTGTGAAGTACCGTTCAGACATCAAATTGTACGTTTCCAATACGCGTTCGATATTATCGCCGTGGATGCCGACAGCCACTCGCATGATCATGTGCTGAGGGCGCTCAGCAACACGACCATTGATTCTGAGCAGATAGGACCTTTCAAGAGTCTTGAAACCGAAGCTGCGCCAGTCAGATGAACAACATCGAGACTGATAGCAACTTACTAATTGTAGTTGAAGTCGCGGTTATAGATGACCGCAGAATCCAGCGTGGCAGCGTGCTTCTGCACGACATTGTACGTCTCTTCTGAGATCATACCCGCTGGCCGACCATTCTTTGGGTTGACTGGAAACCATTCGTGAATTGTTTACTACACATTGAACTGACCCACCATATTCATAGAGATCTTTGATCAGCGCAGAAAAGCTCTTCTTTGTTTCCTTGTGTAAGTTGGAAATAGCGATACGTGCCGCAAGGACAGCATAGTCTGGGTGCTTCGTGGTGAGATAGGCAGCGGTTTCTGCCGCAAGATTCTACGATCACGTCAGAATGTACTCAAGTAGGCATGTGTAACAACTAACATCGAGTTCGACAGTGGTGACACCTTGGTATACGCCAGCAATCACCTTCTTTGCCACCCTGTACTGCTGTCAATATCTGGGGAGGAAAAAATCCGACGTATGACTTACTCGATGGGATCAATATAATCCATATCGAGACCATAGCAGAGTTTGTTTATCCTCGCTGTGATCTATCGCTCATGTAAAACAAAAGGATACCGAAACAACGGGCGTAGATGGCGCACCTTATCGAATTGCACGTGCTCCTTACGCCTGGGTCGAGTGAATTTAACGAGACGCGTCGCAACACGCTTGAGGGGAGTAGCTTACCCATCTGGAATATGAACGGTCAATTTTGGCTGATAAAGAGGGAAGATTGTAAGTACTGACCTCTCTTGAAAACATAGGCCATGGATGGGGTAAAATACAAGACAACGATGCTAGTATGCTGAGGTGGAGATGGTGGAACAGACGAAGGAGAGTAAAGACGCGTCACGAAGAATTTAAATGCCGCGTGACTAATCGTCACATGTCGCGTTAATCAACAATGTCACACCGCGTCGTGTAAGGTCACGCGTTGCCGCATCCAACCCACCAAGTAGATGCCAAACGCCCCAGGAATCTACGCGGGCGATCCCGCCTACGCCTCGCCCGTTATCCGGGCACCCTCGCCTGCCAGTTCCCTGGGCACAGCATATGGCGCAGACGAATCCAACCAATCGGACCAAGAACTTGGTGCAGAAGCCTTCGAACAGAAATGGTCCTCGAAGCTCAAGTTAGACAGCCCGAGGATTGAGGAAGAGATTATGTCGTTTTCTGCATTAATTCAACCCTTGCCACAGAATCAGGCAGAAGAGAAAAGTTGGTAAGTTACATGTGAACACTTGGCAAAAGCTTACTTTGCCCAGTGTTCTTCGACGTGATTCTGCGAGGTCTAAGAGCTCGTATACAACACCTCGAAGAAGAGGAGGTTATGCAACAGATGCTTAGGCGAGGATCGCGTATAGGCCTGGAACCCACCCCATCAGACGATAGCATCGATAATCTGATGCGTGCCATGTTGAACGTATCGACAAATGCTCTCGAACTGTCCGATGGTCCTTGGAAGGGAAGGCCCGCCGGTACTTCCAACGATTCGTTTAATTACGAGGATACGACTGTTAGGGGAAAGCAAAAGATGTAAACTGAGAGATGTGTAAATTACTGTATCGCATCGAGGGTTTAGTTGTGATGGGCTACGAGGGTGACAGGAGAGTACACATTAGTACTCCCCAGCTTCATGGAAAAAGTCTGGTAACGATTCACTGAGGTGCTTCATCCTATCTTGGATAGCCCGCTTCGCAGCTGACTTGCACTCATTGTGCATATACGTCGCAGAACCCCACTTGTCAAACTCCTTCATTATCACCTGCAGCTTTCCGATCACGTTGGCTGCGCCGAGGGCGAGTACCCCGTCTGCTCGTGTTTTTTCCTTCCAGAACTCTGACCAGCTTTGGGTACAACCGTGTTGATGCCAAGTAGTTCCACAAGAAGGTGCATGCTCGAATAGTATAGGGACCGCGCGCAGTTTTTCCCATGCTTTAGAAAGACGGTGATATCCAGATAGCAGGCGCAGTTGCTGCGTGGAACTAACAACGAGGCGATCCAAGCCATCGGAGCTCTCGTGCACATCGCCTTCTACGAGATCGTTACCATTCTCATCGCGTCCGCAGATGAACACAGCTCTTTGTAGAACTTCCAAGTATGCCGGACCCCGCAGGTCCCTGAGATCCAGATCATCCGCTAGGGACATTGCCAGATAGGAAAAATGGAGTGATAGTGGCATGAGCTGGCGAAGTAGTGCGACCATGGTTTCCAAGAGGCTCGCATGTCCACACGTTTGCGCGAGCTGTAGCAAGCGGGATATTTGGCACTTGCTCTCAGCGAACGCAGATGGTGGTGAGTTAGCAGAGAAGGGAAATCCGATAGGGATAGTATCCAGCAGCGGGGATGGCTTTCTCTCAATAAATTCTTGAATTACATCCAAAGCCCAAGTTTCGATTGACTTGAATGAGTACTTGCTTGCCACTTTGGCGATGTTGATGAAGTGATTGAGGTCAAGATGACGATCTCGAACGACCATTACCTCGTGTGGGCTGTTATTCGCGCACAAATAAGGGCAACGGACCAGAAACCGGGCTTAGAGTCTTACAGGGCATATAGAGACCAGAGAAAGCTGCGGAACTCTTCAGGAGTATCCCCGTGCAGGATGATTGGATTGCTATCCGACGCGCCCTCCACGGCGATGCTGCCCTGAGGCAGAGTGAACAGGGTGCTAAACGAAGAAGAGTCCGCTGATAGAATGCTGCGATGAACCTATAACCACGGTTATTGACTTGTCTCGCATGAATGGGTAGAAAGATCTTACATTAAAGAGAGTGTTTCCGACACGCAGGACGCAGCTTCCATCAGCCATGTAAAACTGAGAGTCCCGGCGTAATACATCTGGTTCCTGTGAGACTTCGAGTGATGGCTCGGAAGCATCGGGGGCACGCAGACTTGACAATAATGAGCCCCGGCGTTGGGTTCTTTCGCGGGTGGGTGGATCGGAGAGTTGAATTGGCAGCAATGCATCCACAAGGCCTGCGGAAAGCGAATCGTGTTCTGTAGGAATGAATGGCATCACAACTGGGTCACCGCCGTCCTCCATGGTTCGATACTATATGACACTATCCTAAGACCTGCTATGAGGGCCTGGCAAGCCTGTTTGGCCGGTGGCGCGTATGTGGCTGTACCCAAGATAGCTTTCCGCGCCATCAATGGCATCGAACGCGGTGCGCGCTCAGGTTGCTGCAAAATGGCAGGAATCCTTTGCCCGTATAAACCGCACAGATCCAGGGATATCGGGTCTTATGAGCTTTAGCCGTGTACGTGCTCTTCCTTGAGTTCGTTGCGACTACTCACCATGTTGAGCAGGCTTGGAGTGTGGCAATAACATTCCTAAAGCCATTCGACTTGAACGACCCGACTCCCCGGCCTCGTTATGGTAATGTGATACTTTTACTTTTACTTTTACTTTCTCCTTGTAAGATACTAAGGTGACCCTCCGATAGACATGCGTCATGTTAGGGAGGCCTTCGATACTATCAACAAATGCAGACGGTTACCAGTCATGCTTGAGGTTTTTCTTGGTCTGATTCATGACCTGTGTTTCTCTGACCCGTAATCTAACCTATCTTTGCAGAAGATTTGCACAAAAGCCAGCACCTGATTGCGCACGAAGTTGAAGTTTACATGAATCTTTATGAGGTGCGCCCCTCGTATAACACTATCTCACCTTGTACTTACTTGACTTTAGTCCAACTCAGACCCAGAAACAGTTAGAGCGCTCATCTTTCGGCTCGTCGAGTGGTATAACGCCTGGAAGCCGAGTGCCGAGTGAGCTCCTCTCTCTGGCCCGTGTCTACATATTGACATCTTTTCGACAGACTTGGTCAAACTATTACATCCGCATATACACTTGCATTTCAAACCCACCTATTCTCCATTCTCCCTGCCTCTTTTGCGCGAGGAGTCAAGGCACTTGTCGCTGCGACGCTCGTCAGGACAGTATCAGAGGCGTCCGACCAACAAGACCGCACCCTCTGGCAAGCTTTCGATACCCTGAGCCTCATAGAGCGTTATGAAACACTTATAACTAGCGTAGGGTACGAATACATTGAGGCTCACGTGCTACAGACTTGTGCTGCCTTATGGGAAGAGCCAATGTTGGCGAATCTTCGCGCATGGATGATCCAGAAGATCGTACCATGGATGGTATGGCCCTTTGCTAGAGGAGCAACTAGTGGTATGGTTCATATTCTCTTATTTTATGTATCCCGCTGTTACTCATGTTTCAAAAGCCGACGAGGCAAAAACAATGATGCAGGGTGTGGGGTCTAGGTTTGATTTTCACATGCATAAAACTCTTTGTGACCTGCGGTATGTGAATGGTCGCTCTCGTAATTCGAACATACTCATTTCCATTGCAGTACGCGCGAGATATTCGATATCATTGTAGATTTCCCAGATTCTACTGGCGCTCTCCAAGACCTCAAGGTAGCCTTACTTGCACGATACCTTGACACTATCGATACTTATTAATCTGAGTTTAGGAATGTTTGCAGCGGGTTGATCAACGTGCAGAATTAGTCCAATCTATTCGACGGGCGTAGGTTACGGGAAAGGTCCTAAAATTATTTTTCTCGTTGACACGTTATTTAGGAACAAAAAACGGCTACTTCACCCGGGAGCGGACACCAAAGATATTCTCCTGTCCTATGTTTCAACGATCAAATGCCTGAGGATCGTAGATCCCCCAGGCGTCCTTTTATTCAAGGTAGCGGATCCAATACGTCGGTATCTCCGGTAATGCAATAATATGTCATCACAATCCTACCGTTAATGTCGCTTCAAGAGACAGAGCAGATACCATCAGATGCATTGTCGCCAGTTTGGTCGGCGACGGTGAAAGCGGTGACTCACTGGTGGATGACAATGAACCTATTCAACCTCTTCAACAGCCAGAAATAGAAAACTATGCCGATCCTGAATGGACGCCGGAGCCAATAGATGCAGGTCCTGGTAAACCTGTTCGTTTGTTGACTGTTTTTAGCATGATTGACTTCGACAAAAGATTTTCGCGCTAGCAAAACAAGTGACATCATAAGCACCATTGTCAGTATATATGACTCGAAGGACCTCTTTATCAAGGAACTTCAAGTGCTGCTTGCCCAGCGATTGCTTGCGATCAAGGACGGTAACTTCGACCGGGAGGTATGTGCCTCGTTTTGGTCCATCATTTACGTATGGTAATCGTTCCCAAGCGACGAAATATCGAAATCCTGAAAATTCGATTTGGAGAGTCAGCTCTCCAGATCTGTGAAGTGATGCTCCGAGACATGACAGATTCACGGCGGATCGACCAGCATATCCAGTCCCAGCGGCCTGTAAGTATCCATGTGCCTTGAATAAGAGATCATACTTACTGGTGGAAGAGCGTCATGCACCCAACTATCATCTCACGACATTTCTGGCCGGCCCTAGAAGCCAGCAGCATCATCATGCCAGGCCAATTTCGGGAGTGAGTCTACCCTCAGCCTATCGCACATGGACTCATTTTTCCCGACAGCACGCAAGAAGAGTATGCCAAGGAGTTCTCCACTTTCAAGCCCGACAAAGCTCTGCGCTGGTTACCCCATCTTGGACGAGTGCAGCTTGAACTCGAATTCGATGACCGCAAAGTCAACGCGGACGTTCCACCTTTAGAAGCTGCCTTCATAGAGCTTTTCTCAGAAAAGGGTGCGACCTACCCGAGTGGGTCGTCTCGTTTTTCTGATCATGACCATCTATAGATACGTGGACTGTTGACGAGCTGATCTCGAGAGTAGGCACTGTAAGCCGTAGTACGGCCCTGAAGTCGCTCGCTACGTGGGTCGACATGCGTGTTTTGAAGGAGGACAGTGAACATGTCTTCAAGTTACTTTCTGAGGGCGGAGAACTGACACCAGAAGCCAGGACGGCGATTCCAAAGCCAGGTACATTTTATCACAACCATCCTGCCATATCAGTCTCGTCCTGAGTATTCGATTGGTAGCCTCTGGAGAAGATGAATTGCCGCCAATGATGAGCGTGCAACAACAACAGGCAGAACAAATGAAGGTTTATTGGAAGG
>JBBPTJ010000715.1:0-11156 GCA_038094035.1 Pulveroboletus aff. ridleyi
GCTGGAGTCCGATGTCAGAGACTATAAATTGATGTAGCTAGATGTGCACATACCTGGAGTCCGATGTCAGAGACTAAGGAGTCCTGACATTGGACTCGCAGGTTCTACTACTCTAATGTGTAAACAATAATAAACAATAATAAGTCGCGCCACACTGTGGCTTACATGTGCACAATCACCAAGCTCAACACTATATTCCCAGTGATAAAGTGTGGCTTAGTACAGAGAATCTGAAACTTCTGTACACCACCTGTAAATTAACACAGTGATGGCTGAGTCCATACAACATAGTCAAGGTACTCCCAAATGCAGTAGAACTGCAACTCCCTGTATTGTTTAAGATTCACCCAGTTGTGAAGATATCTCGGGTTAAACCCTACTAATCTCCACTGCCTGGGCAGCTGATCTCTCACCTGGATATGATCAAGGTTTTGGAAGACAGGCACCCTGAGTATGAGGTCGAGGCAATCATTGCCTCCCATTTAAAACATGGGAAATTGGAGTATCAAGTATGCTGGAAGGGATATGATGAAACCAATGATACATGGGAACCTCCATCCTATCTGGAAAATTCTCAGGACCTTGTTGACACCTTCCATCATGTGTTGCCATTAGCACCTTGCCTGCTGCACAGTCTCTCTCTCATTGAGATGAACTGCTTGTTTACTATCTATGGTCCTGAGGCTAGTACCTTGTTTGCAATGACTCATCTGGAACTTGAGTCATAGCAAAGGGGGGTAATGTTACACACCATCCTCACCCCCTCTATCCTCTTCTTACTTCATCTGTCACATGACTGGTCTAGACCATGATATTATATGACATCACATCTCATGGCCTATGCACCCTTTTAATCTCTGTTAAACCTGGGGGGAACTCTCTCACGATTGTGTACTGTAGTCTAGCCATGTATAGTAATTTATCCCATAGACCCTATGGTCCATGTACATCTTTCTACACTATATAAACCCAAGTGTCTCAGCTGATATAATACCTTGGGTGACTAATGTATATGAGCTTGTCCTTCCCTCTTCTCCTTGCCAGGCTCATAGAAGCCTGTAAGGCTGAGGCCAGTGGTGCTGCCAGTAATGGTTCATAACAGAAGAAGTGCATGAAAAGATATATTGGGTGAGGAGAAAGTATATGGTAAGGGGTAACATATGTAAGAGGAGGTATATAGTGTGGTGAAGGGTCTAAGGTAAAAATGAAGAGTCAAGGGTAATAATGAAGGGTCGAAGGAAGACAAGGGAAATACTAAATATAGTAAGTATGAAAGTCCAAGAGAAAAGAGTGAAGTCCAGATGCAGAAGTATGAAGTCTGGGATGCAGAGCTTCAGAAAAGGAGTGAGAGATTCAGAGGTATAGAGTTTGGAATAGATATGACACAAAGTACCTTTATAGCTGCTAGCTATTCTGGTTGCAATGTTGTCTCATGCATAAATGAGCACTAGTTTGCACTGGTGAGTTCACCCCCACTAAGCTGCACCTAGCTGCTTGAGCATATTCTAGCACTTGTTTGCACCATCTATGGCTGCATCATTGCTAGGGGAATTGTTAGGACTGGATTTCCAGGAGGTAACTCTGGAACTCTGGAGTTCAAGCAAGACTCAGCTTCACCATATGTAGTGCACCCTTATCATAACTCCAGGTGTGTCCTGTAATTTTGGAAGCAAGACAAGAATCAGATTTGACCTTGTTACAAGCAACAAAGGTTAAGGATGGTTCAGAGGAGAGTCTTGAAGACTCAAGGGGGTCAGAGTGAGTTTTAAAGACTATCCAAGTTGAGTTGAGTGTCAAACTTAGAGAACAGATTCAGAGGGTCAGAGTGAGTTTGGGGACTGTCCAAGTCAATATTCAAACTGAAATATCTACAATAAAGTATGGAAATTTATATATAGATGCAAAATATAGATCTTACTAATAGTCCAGAGTGTGGATGCTAAGTAGGCCAGAGCTGTGCTTCTAGGCAGAGCACAGGGATGGAGGGTGGACTGGGCTAGTGGCTATGTATTATAAGCAAAGAATGGAACATGATATATGTAGAAAACAAGGAGAACTAATTATGGAGTGTCTGGAATGTCAGAGGTGTGGACTCATCAAGAACACACTGGAGGTCAGAGGAGATGGGTCTGGAGTTGGATCCAGATTGGGCAGATATAACAATATCCCCTTTCTAGGCCTGAACCTATGAAGGCCATTAGTGAGAGATAGCATTGTGTGAAGGAAAAGGGAATGGAGTCCAGAATGGAGTTCAAATGGATCTATAAAGAGAGTGCTCTGAGGTTACTGTTTCTTGTGCTCCTACCATCAACATATCTGACATTCATACTCAAGTCTGCAACTGGCCTGACAACCATCTTGTTGAATGTGAGAAGAATGACAATGATACTATGATGGTGAATTTTGAAGAGTGTCACTAGAGGGCCATGAACTGGAGGGCAGAGGTACATATTCCCCTTGTTCTTCTCTTCAGACACATAGGGAGGCATATGCAATATTTGCCATATATCCATCTATTTCCTCAAGCCAATCCCCTAGGTCTAACTGGTAAGCAAGGCTCCCCAGGACTCCCATCCTGAGGTCCTGAATGGAGAATAGGGCTTTCCTTTGTAGGGTAAACTCTGGTATGTGGAATTTTCGGCAATGGCAGAAATTCATGCCAGTTGGCAGTAGGCTTGGGTGAGATGTAGAAGGGAGGAGCCTGGTTGGAGGAACCTATCTATGATCATGGTGAAATGAGGGTTGGTAAGCTGGACTCAGAGGATTCATTTCTACTCTTTGTTGGGGTACTCTTGTCTAAAGCAGTGGGCATGGAATGGGAAGTCTGGTTCAATGGGAAAGCAGTCATTGTGTTATATCTGCCATTCCAGATCCTTAGATCCAACTCCAGATCCAACTCTAGACCTACATATCTTCTTAGACTCCTGGTGCATTTTTGATGAGTTCACACCTCTGACATTCCAGATACTCTGTATTTAGTTCTTTTTGTCCTTATGTATGTTACATTCCATTCCTCACTTATAGTACATAGCCATTAGCCTCGCTCCAGTTCACCATCTGTCCCTGTGCTCCAGTACTTTAGCATCCATCCTCTGAACTCCTCTTACTAAGATCTATATTTCACACCCATATAAGTCTCTGTACTCTGTTGTAGATACTTCATTTGAATATCAACTTTGATAGTCTCCAAACTCACTCCAAACCTCTGAATCCATCCTCTGAGTTGTAACAAGGTCAATCCAACCCTCAACCCATGTTTTGAAATAACAGGGCACACTCAGAGTTGTGACAAGGGTGCACCACATATAGTGAAGCCAAGTTCTGCTTGAACTCCATAGTTTCAGAGTTATCTCCTGGAGATCTGGTTCTAACACTTTATCAAACCAATCTGGGGCAATGTGCCTGGTGGGGTCTCCCCAGCTGAAGGAGATGATGTGCTCTCCTTGGTCAGGATGGATAGGTTCAGGATAGGGAATGTCAACATGATGAGGGGGGTATTTCTACCAGGGTGGTAAAGTAGGAGTTACTAGAGGATGTGAAAGTTGGGGGTGATGGGGTCAGCAACAACTTGGTGGAAAGATTACTGGTAAAGGCATCAACAGCAGCATTAAGTGGGAGGGGTATTGGAATAGAAGACTCAGCACCCATAGCAAGAGGCAGAGGTGGTGCCATCTGCTGATCACCAGCCAGAGGACTCTTGCTAAGTTGTCAGGTGATAATTCCTGAAGGGATGAGGGGGAATGTGACATAAGGATGGGAAGAGGTGGGGCCAATGAATAATATGATACAAATGGTTTTGATCAAGATAGAGATTTGAGACTGAGGGAAGACCTTGGGGTGGAGATGTTTATAAGCATTGAGGATTTTCTTGGTGTTAGTAAGGCCTGATTCAGATTGCCACAAGTCTTTGTCAGCTGAGTAATCTTTCCATCATATTAGGAATTGCTGGTGGGTCAGAGTCCCTCTGTGGCATTGTCATATCTGCTCCAAACTCTGCACCTCCACACCCCTTACTCCTTTTCTAGATCTCCACAACTCAGACTTTGTACCTCTGCACCCAGACTTTGTCTCTCTCCCTCAGACTTTTGTAGTTACTATATTTAGTATTTCCCTTGTCTTCTTTCAACCCTTCATTCTTACCCTCAACCCTTCATTTCTATCTTAGACCCTTTGCCAAACCATATGCCTCTCCCTATGTATATTACCCCTTGCCATATACCTCTTTACCCAATGTATCTTTCTATATACTTCTCCATTCCTCTATCTGAACTCTGGACCAGACTTCAGTATATAAGTCTCTTGTACTCTGTCTTATACCTTAGTACAAATATTGAACTAGTCACCTCCAGATTCTCATCTGGTCTCTCTCTCGCCCTCTTCCCTCTCTCTCTTCCCTCCTATGAAATACAAGGACTGAACCTTGGTAAGGGCACAACATATAAGTCCTGCACCAAAATCCTCCTAGATATCCCCTTTTCAGGAACAACTCAACCAACTCAAAATGAGAGGAAGAGAGGCCCAAAACTAAGGGATAGACTAAGGTGCAGTAAAGGCACACACACAGAGAATAAGCCCAAAGCAATGAGAATTCAAGAATGAGGACTAATATAGGACGAGTACTATTTAAATATAGGTATCTAACCCTAAGCCCTGTATAACCCTAAGCAATGATCGAGATCTGGTTAAGATCCGAGTGAAGCCCTTGACCTGGTTGCTGACAGATCAATGATCTATGGAGATAAATAAGGTTAAAGTGATTGATCTATGATCTGATGGGAAATATAAGTAAGCCAATGAGTAAGTGGCTGATAAATAGAATGGAATGACATAATAAATATGGAATGAGTCATAGGTCATGTCAATAGGCTGGACCTTGACATATGTGGAATAGAATGATGTAACTAAGGGTAGCCTAGACCCAAATTTAATGGATAATGAATGAAATCTAAGGTAAATGGACAAATATTAAGGAAAGGGGTTTATAATAGGGGTTAATCATTGTAAATATCATTGAGGAAAATTGTGGTTCTGACACCCCTCTCCACTCCATCCACTGTCCGTCCTCCGATGAACTTTATGCACTTACCTTTGGACCTCTAACTGGACTTGAGTCTGGAGGACCCAGACTTGACAGTATATTCATACTCCCTCTTGTCAAGGTTTAATCTTCCTGACAATCTCTATATCTGTGTGCACATATCAAACTGCTCAGCATAAGCAGATCCTACAGACTGTCTTTGGCAGTTCTCATGGGGTCCCTGGAGATTTTTGTAGCTTCTTTGCATGCACTATGGTCACTGCACCCTCCATCTCTGAGGCATGTAGCAGACTATCTGTCCCCACTTACATCTCTTCTACTTACTCTCAGCCCCAAGATCCTTCTAAATAGGTTTCAGGAATGGGATGATGAGGAATTTGTCCAAGTCCAACCCAGCACCCCAATGCCCTTGTGTAGAAGAGGCAATGGTGATGACTCAGGCAGACATGACTCCTCCAGCTCCTCTGATGCAGACTCTAACAAGGGCTTCTTTGGCAGGAACAATCCCAATGAAGACAACCCCAACAAAGAAGAACACAACCAAGTCCCACTCACCTATGAACCCTTCACTCAACTCACTGACACTATCAAGGGGATGACCCATCAAGCACTCTGATGATGAAAGACTGAAGGCTCCAAGCCCAAGGTCTGGGAACCTGACCTGTTCAATAGGATGGATCCAAAGAAACTCCATTTATTCATGGTTCAGTGCAAACTCCATTTCCAGGCCAATCCCCAAACCTATTACAAGGATCAGACAAAGGTAACTTTTGCTTAATCCTACCTTAAGAGGACCATGCTTGAGTACTTTGAGCTGGACCTCCTTGGACTTGAAGTGCCAGACCTCTGACCTGCATAGATGAAGAGTTGGCACATGTTTCTATTTGAGTTGCAGTCTAATTTTGGACCCCATCAGATGCCAAAGCTCAGCTTGAGTGCCTCCAGATGTGCAACACCCAGCACATCTCCAAGTACATCATCAAATGGAATCAACTCACTAGCCAAGTCTGAGACTGGGGTCAAGGAGCGCTCTGACAGAGCTTCTACTCTGACCTTCTGGACCACATCAAGGATGAGCTCACTCACCAAGGCAAGCCTGATGATATTCAATAATTCCATACTCTTGCCCAGCAGATCAACCATCAGTATTGGGAATGCAAGGATGAAATTGCTTGCATGACCAAAGCTTTCAGATCAAACTCCAGCAACTCTGCCTCTGCCTCTAAATTCTCCAACTCTAGTAGGAACACCTTATCTGCTGCTGCTTCTACCTTTGCCTCCAGTAAGCCTAAGGACAACAAGTTCAAGGGCTCCTCTTCTCCCTCTGCCAACAAGAAGAGCGGGACCAAGTCTGTGAAGGTAGACTCAATCTCTGCCAAGTTGGGCAAGGATGGCAAATTCCTCCTCAAGTAGTAATAGCACTGTCTGAAGCTCAATTTGGGCCTCTTCTGTAGCCTTGCTGGACACTCTGCCAAAGAATGTCTAAAGAGCATCTCTAGAGCTGTGAAGGCCAGGGCAGTTTCAACAACTCTCACTCCAGCCTCCAACTCTGCTTCCTTAGAGGTGAAAAAATAGAGTGTGACTCCCTTTCAGCACAGGTTAGGAGTTGTGTTGAGTCTGACAACTGTGCTCTTCTGATCCTCTGTCTCAATACATCCAGTCTTTCTGATCTGAACTCCCTCTGCCCTATAGTATCTTTCCCTGATTTTTCTATCTCTGATGTACCAGTACTTATAGACTCTGGTTCTACTCATTGTTTTATAGATTCCACTTTTGTAAATAAGTATAAACTACCTATGTACTCTGACCCTATGCTTTCCCTCCATCTCTTTGATGAATCCTCCACTTCTTCCATTTATTTCACTATAGATCTCCAATTGTTCTTCACTTCAGAAAAATCCACCTTTAAGACATTTTATGTCACTTCTTGGACACTGCTGGCTCACCTGCTGCAATCCATTGATTGACTGGGCTATGAACAGAATCTCATTCCAAACTGATCCCACAGGTTTGCCAACCCCAACATCATCCTCTATCCCATTGGATGCGAGCTCTGATGCTCCTTCAACTTCTTCACATGAATCTTTGCCAGAACCTTCAAATTCTCCCCTAGCTCCTGGACTTTGGTCTCCTCTGATCTCCTTCATCAATGCTGCTACCTTTCACCAGGCTTGCAAGCTTGAAGGATCGACACCCTTCACACTCTCCCTTTGTTCTCTCTGTGGTCATAGCACTATGTGTGTCAACACCCCACTCAAAGATACTTTGGATCTCTCAAAGGTTTCTTCAAAGTACCAGTTCACAGATGTCTTCAGTAAGGGCAAAGCTGACACTTTGCCTCTGCACAGACCTTTTGACCTAAAGATCAAACTTGAGGAAGGTGCTGAACCTCCTATCAGTTGCCTCTACTCCATCTCACCCTCTGAATAGGGAGCCCTCCAGGACTTTCTTGATGAACACCTCCAAATCGGCTTCATCTTCCAATCTACCTCCACTCATACTGCACCCATCCTTTTCATTTGTAAGAAAGACAGTTCCCTCTGATTATGTGTTAATTTCTGAGGCTTGAATAAGATTATGAAGAAGGACTACTACCCCCTTCTGCACACTTTGGACCTTCTTGAGGCTCTGAGCAAAGCAAAAATATATATGAAGCTTGATCTCTAGCATGTGTATCACCTGGTCCATGTCACTAATGGAGATGAGTGGAAGACTTTGTTCTGAGTGTGCTACAATTCCTTCAAGTGGTTAGTAATGTCATTTAGACTCACTAACACTCTCACCACCATCCAGCATTTTTTTTTTTTTTTGGAATGGCACTATGGTACCATGCAACCGCCTAAGCTAGTCCATGGTACTGGCACTAAGGCATGGAATTTCAACCACCACTGTAGAGGCACCCAGGCTCAATACAGTACAGCTGTGCTGCCAAAGCCTTTCGCCAGAGGGCTAATACCACGATGATCCCACAGGTTTATAGGTTTTAGCAGGAAACCGTGTGACGCCTTACACCCAAGGAGGAAATCCATTTATGGAGACTGTACATGAGGAGCCTTCGATGCCAAGGACTCACGGTAGTACTGTAGGACTCGTGAACAAATCGCACCTACCCACTAAAACCCTCTGGTGGTTTTTTGCAGGGTTTGAACCCGCAACTTGGTAACAAGCCAGCGCCCGCAAGCGGACCTGGGGGGGGTGGCATCCACCTGAGCCACCAGCCCCCCTATCCAGCATTTCATCAATAGCATCTTCACTGATATACTGAATGTCAGCATGGTGGTTATACCTCAATGACATTCTCATCTACTCCACTGACCCTGCCTCACATTGGAAGTATGTCCAAAAAGTTCTTCAATGCCTCTATGCCAACAAATTTTATTGCAAACCTGAGAAATGTGAATGGCACAGTGACACTGTCAAGTATCTTGGATATACAGTGACTCACAAAATTGTCCCAATGTTTTGCATATTTTGATTGTTTATTAAATAAATAATTTCTGAACACAAACAAATATTTCTCAAGAGGATCTTATATTTTAACAGAACAATGATTCCAAGCACACCTCCAAAAGAGCTAAGGAATGGATGGAGAACAACAATATCACTCTCCTAGACTGGCCTCTACAGTCTCCAGACCTCAATCCCATTGAACATCTCTGGCATCATATCTTTGCCAATATTTAACACAAGCTAAGGGAGTTTGGGAGGTATGGAATAGAGTTACAAAGGTATGGAAAGAAATAGAGCCAGAAGTGTGTCAGGGGTTGATTGAAAGTATGCCTATAAGGATTGAAGCAGTGACCAAGGCTAAAGGGGGCCATACCAAGTACTAAGACTCAGTTTAGTATGTTTTTGAAACACACTCACATAATTGTCCCAATGAGTGTCAGTTTTGAATTGTATATATCTCCATGGTTTCTGATCTGAATTACATAATTCTTTTACCAGTAGTTAACCCTGCATACATATGTTCATTCATGCACTGACACTTTGTTGATATTTGTTTGTTTTCAGAAGTTATTTAATAAACAATCAAAATATGCAAAACATTGGGATAACTTTGTGAGTCACTGTATATAAACACACTCATATAATTGTCCCAATAAGTGTCAGTTTTGAATTGTATATATTTCCATGGTTTCTGATCCAAATTACATAATTATTTTACCTGTAGTTAGCATGGAGTCCGTATATTCATTCATACACTAACACTTTGTTGATATTTGTTTGTGTTCAGAAATTATTTAATAAACAATCAAAATATGCAAAATATTGGGACAATTTTGTGAGTCACTGTATTCTCTCACCCTTCAGCCTCTCCATGGCCAAAAATAAGATATAGACAATTTTAGATTGGCCAGAACCTTGGAAAGTCAAGAATATCCAGTCCTTTCTGGGATTCACCAATTTCTACTGCCACTTTATCAACATCTACTCTGATATCATGGTTCTGTTAACCCAACTCACTTGCGAGAGTGCCCTATGAAACTTCTTCAATGTTTATTATAAGTCCTTCTAATGCCTTAAGGATGCATTCACTACAGCTCTGGTGCTCATGCACTAGGACCTCAACACTCCAATTATGGTTGAGACTAATACCTCTGACTATGCCATCACTGGCATTCTCTCCATCACCTCTAACAATAAACTCCATTCTGTCACATTTTACTCCTGTACACTCACTGGAGTGGGGTTGAACTATAACACTTATGACAAGGAGCTACTGGCAATCTTTGAGGCATTCACCTCCTGGTGACATTTCCTGGAAGATTCCATGCACCCCATCAAGGTAGTCACAGATCACAAGAATTTGGAGTTTTTCTCCTCCATGAAACTCATGCACTGCCAGGCCCAATGGTCAGAGTTTCTCTGCCAGTTCAATATGGCAGTCTGATATCACCTGTATGGACTCCTCAAGCAGCTTCCAGTCCCAGAGAAACTATGGAATTCTATATTTATGGACTTCATTGAGCAGCTCCCACCTTTCTCCAGCTTCACCGCCATCCTCATTATCATCAATCAGTTATTAAAGCAAGTTATCTTTGTTCCAACACATGACATCATCACCTCCACAGAGCTAGCAAAGCTGTTTCTCCTACATGTCTTCTCAAAGCATGGAGTTTTCCTCCAATAGGGGCTCTGAGTTCATATTGCACTTCTTCTGATCTCTAGATAAAGCCCTGGACATGTGCTTACATTTCACCTCAGATTATCACCCCAAAGGAGATGGTCAGACAGAACATGCTAACCAGACCCTCAAGCAATACCTCTGGATCTACTGCAATTACCAGCAAGACAATTGGTCAGAACTCCTTCTGCTCACAGAGGTCTTCTATAAAAATGCACCTAGTGCTACTACTGGCATATCACCCTTCTTCACTAACAAGGGTTACCATCCAAACCTCTCCATCCACTCTGACATCAGCCTCATCTCCTCTATGGCCCAGTTTTACATCACAGACTTGGACCAACTCCACAAATTCCTCTAGTCAGAGATGCTGGAAGCACAGAAATGCTACCAAGGACCAGCAGACATTGTTATCAGAGATCAGGTATACCTCAAGGTGAAATACCTCTGTTTCACTAGACTCTCAAAAAAACTCTCTGAAAAATATTTAGGACCTTTTACTATCATTGCTAAGCCTGGTTCACACTCATTCACCCACCTTATGTTTACCTGACTCTATGAAATCCATACACCCAGTATTCCACATCTCACAGTTAGAACCCTGCACTCCAAACCCCATCCTGAACCATGTCCACCACCTCCAATCAAGATTGATAGAGAGCCCAAGTACAAGATCACAGAGATCCTAGACTCCAGGATTATTGGAGAAGGCATCACTGCCAACTCCTGTACTTGGTGTGTTAGCTTGGGTACAAGGGAACTGATGATGAGACCTCCTGGTTATTAACCATGGAGTTAGATCATGCTTTGGACTTAGTTATGAACTTCCATCAGAGGTATCCCAACAAGTCTGGATCACTCCTTTCATAAATACTTACTCTGTTTCCTACTTTCCTATTTCTTCCTGTTTCCTTTTGCTCACTCTTTCCAATCTGAACTTCATTCATTTACAATATAAAGACAAGAAAAACAATATAGATTCTATTTACT
>JBBPTJ010000716.1:0-11145 GCA_038094035.1 Pulveroboletus aff. ridleyi
CCCATGACTCATCATGACGTCATTGATTAGTGAGCATCAGTCAGCGTATTACTCATCTATCCCACACTTGCCCTAAACTCCTACTATACGTATATATATCCGTCGATACACTGTACTTATTCCTCACGCTTGGTATTCATCGTTTCTTCTGATCTCTACACTCGTCTGAGCTTGACACTTTCTCTTGTGTCTTTTCAGTTCCTGATATAATACCAAGCGTACTCTCAGCGCCGTCGCACTTTGCGACCTCGCCCCTCGTCCAGCCCGCCTAGGTCACTGAGCCTTTAGCTCGCCCTAGTTTCTCATCCCACTCCCGCCTTCTGCTGAGCCCTTGGAAGCCCTATTCGGGGGACCATCGGTAGATGCGTTGCGATCATTCCCGTCACACGTTCCCACGTCAGCGTCACCCGCTCGGGTCGCCGATACTCTTCCCTCACCACACACACTCTCGCCGGCAGCCGTCCTCTTCGGACACGCCGTTCTCGTCCCATCCCAGTCCCTCCTAGACCCCGAACTCTTTCACCAGGGTTAAGGGCTTCGATCGACCCCAACGACATCCCCTTACCAGCCTTCCTACCGGAGGTTGCTGACATCGCCTGCTTCCGCCCTCTCACCCTCGAGGCCCACCTAGCTCTCAGCACCCTCGACGAACCCGTCGACACTGCACCCAAGGTCTACCACCATCGACCCCTCACGCTCGCCGAGCATTTTGTCATCGAGCGAGGACTTTTCGAGGCGGATTGTTTTCTACGGGACCTCCTCAACGAACTCTGAAACCTGTCGTCCCCACAATCATCCGACTCCTTCCCCCACGTCTCGCTTAGGATGTCTGGAGCATCGCCTTCCGGAACCGAACAGAAGCGAAAGGAGATCAAAAGGACGACTCATGGAGACCCCCCCACCACCTTATTCTATAATCAGGAGTCAGCCGGTTTCGCCTTTCAGGAATGATACGATAACTGGGTGGCTTGGTACCGGTACGACCCGATCACTCATAACAGCCCCCCGATCCCAGAGATATCAAGTCTTCGGGCCGAGGTTAGAGCCCGCATGGAGGGAGAGGTCCGAGCCGAGATCAGGACGGAACTTTACCAGGAACGTGCGCGGAAACGAACGGAATGAGTCCCGAAGAAACCCGTATCCCGAAAGGGGAAGAAGCGAGCAACGACGCCCCCTTCATCTGACTGGGACGGTTCCTCCTCCGACAATGACGGCCCTGCGCATCCGAGAGGTCGTCGTACCCTCCCACAACCCGAAGAAATCCCGCGTCCCGCCGGCCCAAGGTTGGGTAAATCCTAGGCTTCGAAACCACCCGTATTCAAGGGCGAGAAGAAGGGCTACCCCTCATGGAAGAACGCCCTTCGTACTTACCTCCTCGGGTTTGATGATACCCCGAACGATAAACAGAAGATCGTCATCACGCTCGGATTCCTTGGAGGCGGAGAGGCGAATGCCGCTCAGCGGTTCGCAGATGCCTACCACGATGAGAGGCTTCCTTATTACCCAGATACTTTCGCTGAGTTCCTGAGGCAACTCGATGCCAACTTCCTCTCCGTTACCCGTGCGCAAGAGGCATATGACAAATTACAAGAACTCCGCCAGGGACGAAATGAGTCGATCAAGGACTTCTTCGTCCAATTCTACCAACTTGTCCGAGAATCGGATCTCACCGTCAGCGAGGAGACCGAAAAGTTGCTCTTGCGAATTGTGCAAAAGGGTGTTCATAAAGAAATCGTCACCCTCACCAAAACCTCTAATACCGCCCTTGCCTTCTCCCGGAACCTCCGAACCTGGGAGAAATACCTCGTCCGTGCCGAAGCTATGCTCCAGCAGAGGAAGGCCCGCGAATCAGGAACTAAACCCCAGACGTGGTTCCGACTGGGACAAACCTCTGCCTCACGTCCCAATGCTCCTGTGCCCCCTGTCACCCCCAAAGTCGATCCCAACCAACCCGGAGTCTTCGGAGGTCAAGGGGTCCCAATGGATATCGGCAAGGCCCACGCCGAAGGACTCTGTTTCAAGTGCGGTAAACCCTGGCCCTGCGCCGACCACCCGCCTCGCCCATGCCGTGCGATTCGTCACCTCGAGTATAAGGGGTGTAAGATCTTCTATGAAGACATGGGGGAGTTGGCGGAAATGATGAAGACTGTCGACAAGAACGAGTCGGGTTTTGGAAAGGAGAAGTAGGTACGGGTCGACCCCCTCCTCGTGTACAATGTACATCGTCATCTGCCTTGGACAATAAATTTTCTGTTTTGTCTGTTTCAGAGATCGACGAGACCCCAGAAGCAGCTGTCGTGGGTGAGCCATCGCCGGCAGTACGCGTTCTGAAAAGGGAACCCCCGCTCCTTAAAGTCAAGCGGGAGGACAAGTCCACTCCGCTCCCAAGCAGAGGGAGTCTTGGGGCAGCAGGCTACGACCTGCACGCCTCTAGTAACGCCTCCATTCCGGCCCGCGGGCAAGCCCTCGTCCCTACGGCCATTGCTCTCGAGATCCCCCCCGGCCACTACGGTCGTATTGCCCCCTGTTCCGGCCTCGCCATCAAATCTTCGATAACCACCGGAGCTGGCGTCATCGACTCCGACTATAGAGGGGAGATAAAAGTGTTGTTAATCAATCAATCCGACAATATATTCGAAGTCAAGAAAGGCGACCGTATAGCCCAGCTGATCCTGGAGAAAATTTCAACCCCCCCGATCAGAGAAGTACCCAAACTCTCCGAGTCCAAGAGAGACATCAAAGGCTTCGGATCAACAGGAGTTAGACGACTTCGACACGAAATGAACACCGTAGACCCATGGTCTGTAGCATGGATTCAAAGACAAATCCACGGTGACTCGCAATGAGCGCTCGAACACCTCAGATCCTTCGTACACAACTCCAGGAGGAAGGAGGTCACCAGAGATCTAGTACGACAGCTCTCGCAGTTACCACCGGAGCAAGCGGAGATGGTCATAAGAGATCTCCAAAGGAAACCGTGCTACATCCGAGCATCCACCAGGCGACTCGTCAAGAATTCGCTCGAACTACCCGCCGTAATCCTTAAAGACGATGGGGGTATGTTTACAACCACGTGCCTAATCGACTCCGGATGTACGGGTTCGTCTATAGATCGAAAGTTTGTCGAAGATCACCAAATCCCTACCCATCGCCTCCCGGTAGCGATCCCGGTCTATAACGCGGACAGATCCCTCAACGCGGAAGGGAAGATCGACAGATTCGTCGTGGTTGATATGACAATACAAGATCATCACGAAAAGATCTGCTTAGCAGTCACCGGCCTGAAGTCGGTGCCAATATTTCTTGGCCATGACTGGTTGAAAACTCATAACCCTACTATCGATTGGTCGAAAGGAGAAGTGAAGTTTACATGCCACGATGACCACCTTCCTCCCCTGTACCCCGAGGAAGATGATGAAAAGGAGGAATCCTTCAACCGCTCCAATGGGGACCGCCTCTTCCAAATCGACATGGAGTCCTATAACCACAATGTCTCTATGGACATCGCTATTAAGGACTTCCAACAAAAAAAGAAGAAAACCCTTGAAGAGGTATCCCCACCCTACGTTCACCCCTTCGCCGATGTCTTCGCCAAGGAGAGT
The DNA here is from genome assembly GCA_038094035.1 of Pulveroboletus aff. ridleyi. Classification (NCBI taxonomy): domain Eukaryota; kingdom Fungi; phylum Basidiomycota; class Agaricomycetes; order Boletales; family Boletaceae; genus Pulveroboletus; species Pulveroboletus aff. ridleyi. Next base: position 3,603 of record JBBPTJ010000716.1, read on the forward strand.
TTCGACCAACTTCCACCAAGACGACCATGGGACCATGCCATCGAGCTTCTCCCCGGCGATCACAAAATCGACTGCAAAGTGTACCTGCTCGGACAGGGAGAACAGAAGGAGCTCGATGCCTTCCTCAAAGAAAACCTCAACTCCGGACAAATCCGCCCCTCTAAGTCCCCCTTCGCCTCCGCCTTCTTCTTTATCAAAAAGAAGGACGGTCGCCTCCGCCCAGTACAGGATTACCGGAAGTTGAACGACGTCACCATCCGAAATCGTTACCCCCTACCCCTCATAAATGAATTGGTCGACAAGCTAAAAAAGGCCAAGTACTACACCAAGTTCGACGTAAGATGGGGTTACAACAATGTGCGGATGAAGGATGGAGACGAATGGAAAGCAGCCTTCCGCACCAACCGAGGACTATTCGAACCCCTCGTCATGTTCTTCGGGCTCACCAATTCGCCCGCCACATTCCAAACCATGATGAACTCCCTCTTTCGAGACCTCATCAATCGAGGAGTGGTAGTCGTTTACATCAACGACATCATGATCTTCACGGAGACTTTAGAAGAACATCGAAAAGTCGTCGAAGAAGTCCTCTCTATACTGCGAAAGGAACACCTATACCTTCGCCACGATAAATGTGAGTTCGAAGTACAAGAAACCGAGTTCCTCGGAATCATCGTCTCTCGCAACCAAGTAAAGATGGAACCCAAGAAGGTCGCTGCCATCAAAGATTGGCCCGTGCCCACCTCTCGGAAGGCTTTACGTGGCTTCCTTGGTTTCCTCAACTTCTACCGACACTTCGTCAAAGACTTCGCACGTATCGCACGACCTCTCAACACGCTCACGTCGGAGAAGAAAGACTTCGTATGGGATGAGGCATGCCAGCAAGCATTCGTCACCCTCAAAGACACCATTTCCTCGGCGCCAGCCCTGGCCATGCCCACAGACGATGATCCGTTCCGCATCGAGACAGACGGATCAGGGGTAGGGCTAGGAGCAGTGCTGTCCCAACGCCAGAACGAAATCTGGCATCCAGTGGCGTTCATATCACGCTCGCTAAACGACGCTGAACGCAACTACCATGCCGCAGATCTAGAAATGCTGGCTGTGATGTTCGTGCTCAAAGAATGGCGCCACTACCTTTTAGGGGCCACACACCCCTTCGAAATCTTGACGGATCACAATAACCTCACCTTTTTCCGTCAACCTCAAGATCTATCACGACGCCAAGCCCGGTGGCAACTCACTCTTCAAGAGTACGATTACCACTTCACCCACCGCCCCGGTAAAACGAATCCTGCGGATCCACTGTCCCGGAGGCCAGACTTTGAAAAGGGGGTAAAAGGTGATAATAAGCAGCAGATATTGCTCCCGGACCACCTCTTTTCGCCTTCCACCTCCGACAATCGCACCTTCTTCATTACTATACGCGCGAAAACCGTCGACTCTCCCCTCCCCATCGAAACTCTCATTGCCAAATTGCAATACAAACGAGAGAAATTCGCAGTCGAAGGATTGAAGAAGCCAGATTCCCCATGGAAAGAGAAAGACGGACTGCTATACTGGAAGGAACTCCTTTACGTTCCTAACGATCGCACCCTCCGACTCCGAATCCTAAAGGAGAATCATGACCACCCGCTAGCCGGCCACCTGGGAACCCGACGCACGAGAGACCTAATCGTGACCAAGTACTACTGGCCCTCGATGCGTCGAGAAATATTCGCCTACGTCCTCGCCTGTGATCGCTGTCAAAAGGCGAAGACACGCACGCTAGGCAAACAAACCCCTCTGCATCCCAACGAAACACCCTCCGCCCCGTGGGAGGTCATTTCAGTCAACATAATCGGACCACTTCCCCCATCCAACGGCAAAGACACCATCCTTGTGGTAGTCGACCGACTCTCTAAGATGATGCACCTATTCCTCACATCCAGTTCCGTGATGGCCCACGGAGTAGCCACGATCTTTAGGGATCAGATCTTCAAACTCCACAGAACACCCCGAAAGGTCATATCGGACAGAGGCCTACAGTTCGTGTCGCGGTTCATGAAGGACCTCTATTCCCTCCTTCGTATAGAAGGCAACCCTTCTACGGCCTACCACCCTCAAACAGACGGCCAAACCGAACGACTCAACTCCGAGGTAGAGCTATACCTCCGCCTTTATGTAAACCACCGACAAAACGACTGGATGGAGTGGCTACCACTAGCGGAGTTCGCCCATAACTCCAAGTCGTCCAGCTCAACTGGCACCTCCCCCTTCCTGCTCAACTACGGACAACAACCCCTCATTCATACCGACGTACATCGGGAAGTCAAGAACGAGTCAGCACACACGTTCGCCGACCGGATGAAGCAGACACACGAGCAGGCTAAGATGGCGCTCGACTTAGCTGCCGCCGAAATGAAGAAGTATCATGACCGGACGGCGCGAAAGACCCCCGATTACCAAAAGGGAGATCTCGTGTTACTGGAAGGGAAGAACATAAGGACCAATCGCCCGTCGAAGAAGTTATCCGACAAGCGATATGGACCCTTCAAGGTGGTCAAAAAGGTTGGACCCGCTGCCTACGAGTTGAATCTCGACAAAACATGGCGAGGCATACACCCGGTCTTCCATGAGTCACAACTGTGGCCTTACGTAACCTCTACCACTCCGGGCCAAGTAGAAGTCAAACCAAGACCGCCCCCAGTCATCGTAGCTCAGGAAGAAGAATACGAAGTCGAAAAAGTCATCGACTCTTGATCCCGACGGGGAAGAACCGAGTACTTAGTCCTCTGGAAAGGTTACCCCCCCGAGGAGAGCACCTGGGAACCGGTCTTCAACCTCGCCAATGCTCATGCAAAGGTCGAGGCATTTCACAAGGCACACCCGGACGCCATCCGCTCCCTGAACTTCGTCGTCACCCAACCGTGCAACTGTTCACTCTGCTCCTCCTCGGTGACCGCCCTATTCAAAAACACCAGCTTCCGCGACTACGCCAAATCCCTCACTCACCTCTCAGCTGACCTCTTCGACGTACCCCAACTCGGAGACGAACCAGTCATAGAGGGTCTCTTGGTCGATCGGGACAACAACCCTTGAAAAGGGGGTGATGACAGAACTATCGTTTCATTTCATTTCATTTTCCATTTACCCCTATCTTCACCATCTTCGCGATTCCCCCAGAACATTCCATGATGTCATAGGTCCAGACCCTACGTCATCGCCAAGCCCATGACTCATCATGACGTCATTGATTAGTGAGCATCAGTCAGCGTATTACTCATCTATCCCACACTTGCCCTAAACTCCTACTATACGTATATATATCCGTCGATACACTGTACTTATTCCTCACACTTGGTATTCATCGTTTCTTCTGATCTCTACACTCGTCTGAGCTTGACGCTTTCTCTTGTGTCTTTTCAGTTCCTGATAAGAATTCGCATGGTTGCTAAGCCATAACTCCAAATTTGAAACATCCAAATTCGCACTAATGCATTTCTCCCACAGCACTTTAAAAGAGTGCCCACCCCTCAACATTCGCAGAACCACCATTCAACATACCAACTCCCACTGCTTCCTAGGCGTCCTACTGGATAACGGCCTCCGGTGGCACAAACAAATCACCCACGCAATTGGCCGAGGTACTGCCTACGTCCTCCAACTACGCCACATAGCTTGCTCCTCAAAAGGAATACCCATCAACCTAGCCTGTCAATTGTTCATATCAGTCGCCCTCCCAAAAATGCTCTATGCAATAGATCTTTGGTTTTAACCTATCTATAACAACGAATCAGACGCAACTAATGTTGGATCACTAGGCACAGCGAAAAAACTCCAGTGCATCCAACGCATGGCCACACTAGCTATCACAGGTGCTATGAGATCCACCCCAACAGATAGCATTGAAGCACACACCAAATTGCTCCCGATTGGTCTCTGCATTCAAACCATATGTCACCAAGTGGCTTTACGACTTGCGGCCCACCCACCCTCACACCCCCTTCATCCCCTAATAAGACGTGCTGCAAAAACTAATGTTAAACACCACAGATCCTCATTACACAACCTCACATCAGCCTTCCAACTCGCCCCCGACTGAATCGAAACCATCAAACCAGCTTGTAAATCACCAACAGAAACTACATCACATCTAACGTCCATCCCCTCGGACAAAGACATCGCCATAACTGAGCACAACCGCATCGTAAATGGAACCCAAATCTATAGCAACAGCTCATGCATGGACGGTAAAGTAGAAGCCGCAGCAATCCTACTCAAGACCAATCAACAACCCTGCATCCTACAATACCACCTCGGCACGAGTAAAGAACATACCGTCTACGAAAGCGAAGCATTAGGTCTAACCCTCGCCGCACATCTCATCCTAAGCGCCAGAGATATAACGCCCCCCATCCACATCTTTGTAGACAACCAGGCAGCCATCAAATCCAGTGATGTACTAACAACAAAACCTGGCCACTACCTGATAGATCACTTCCACAGAACCATCCGCCTAGCACGCAAAAAACATGGCCTCCGAAGAGAAGACATCACAGTCCAATGGGTAGCTGGGCACAAAGATGTACCAGGCAATGAGCTAGCAGACAAGGAAGCAAAGAAAGCAGCAACCAACCCTAACTCGACAAGCTCTACCAGAAAACTCCCTCCGTTCCTTAGAACACAACACCTCCCATCCAGTATCTCAGCACTATGCCAAAATCAACGCCAATCAGAACAAACCAGATGGACCCGCCTCTGGGAAAAATCACCATGATATGATTATCTTACTACACTTGACCCGAAACTACTAACGGGATCCTTCTTACAGCTAAACTCCCCTCTAAACCGCAATCAAACCACCCTCCTCACCTGGCTATGTACCAAACACTGCCCACTCAATGCCCATCTCTACAAGACACACCGCGTAGAAAGTCCCAATTGCCCAGGATGTCCGAACACCAAAGAGGACATCAAACATTTTCTCATCCAATGTCCGCTCTACAGACGCCAACATTCTCAACTAAACCAACATCTCCGACAACACAACCAATACACACACATCCCAACACTACTCACTGACCAAAAAGCCATCCCACACCTCTTAAACTTCATCAATGCCACCGGTCGATTCAAACAAACGTTAGGTGATGTATCGTTCCATCAGCATCAATCATATGCTCAAAACACCATGTAAAGTAGAATCAATCAATTCGATCAAACCAGACCCCACTACTACGCCATCAAACTCATCCGCACAAGACCACACCCCAACCCATTGTTTGAAGGAAGGGCATACCCAATAATGCCAAAGGCAATCAGTCAGCATGGAGCCAGGGGAGAAAACAACGTCACATGCCCTACACTACATCCTATCTACTCCTTACTTACCCATACTGACGTCATTTCCCCCCAGCTCCGCCTCTTACCACCACTGCATCCCTTTTCCTCCCAAACTTGATCACTCTCGGGCGATTTGGGTTAATATTACCCATCGCAAGCATCAGAAGGTCCCCCACAAATAGACACTAACCAAGGGGGTTGCCGATTAGCGATCTACACAACTAAAACTGTCAGCGGGAACGACAGGACCAATGGGAGCCTTACGCTCACCATTGGGGCATTTGCGAGATCAGGGAAGCGACAGGGCCTGAAAGCCCTATTCCACCTATTAATGTAACGTCTTACATAGGGCTATGTACCCCAATTAGACGTAAATGGATACAAAAAAAAAAAAAAAAAAGGTCCTAGCGCGATTTGGCATGCAGAATGCCCATGTTACACCCACACCCTTGCCTCAGGGGTACTACCCCCTAGACAACGATCAAACTGCTGAAGCTGGAACTCGCTCACGATTCCAATCTATCATCAGGTCTCTCCTGTACATCATGCTAGGCACTCACCCAGATATTGCCTATGCAGTTGTCAGAAACATAAGAATCTTATTTCGCTAATATTCACTCTTGCCTTATCTAATCATATCTTATCTTATCAGAAAGTCGTAGAATGTTCCAGAAGATTCCATGACGTCATAGTTAGGTAATAATTCCGAGATGTTCTATCGTATTCCATAGCGCAGCCACAGTAGTAGGTATATAAACCTGCCTGTATCGTAGTAGTTCCTCACGCTTGGAATTCTCATCTTTTCGATTCATTCTCACTTTGAGTTTGAGTCTGATAGTAGTCACTGCCCTTTCAAGGCATGCAGCAAACCCCACAGAAGACCATGTGAGCAAAGTGCTGTATATCTGCCGCTACTTGCTTGGTACTCACCACTACTCCCTAGTCTATGATGACACTTCTGGAGATGGGATAACTGCTTGTACAGATTCAGACTAGGCCTCTGACCCAAACACCTGACACTCTCAGACTGGTTGGTTCTTGAAACTAGCTGGAGGCATTTTCTCATGGCAGACATGCATGCAAAAAGTTGTTGCCCTCTCCTCTACTGAGGCTGAGTATATTGCCTTATCTGATTGCAGCTGTCAGGTGATATGGATTCGCCAGTTACTTGGTGAAATGGGATACCGCCTGAATGCGATCCCTATCTGTGGGGATAATCAAGGATCTATCTTTATGGCTTCCAACTCAGTGACTGAAAAGCGAAACAAACATATTGATATTCACTGGCACAGTATTCAAGATTGGGTTGCCAAGGGAAATATTGAGCTCTTCTACATAGAAGGTGCCACCAATCCTGCAGACATGTTTACCAAGAACTTGGGCCATGTTAAGTTTGAGCAGTTCCGCTCACAGCTAGGTCTAGTTTTCTATGATCTCCCACAGACAGCCTAGTCTCGTCCTTTAGATGCTTATGCACCTTTACCAGCTGCTTAGCAAGGGGGAGTGTTAAACGAGTGTGACTCATCCCTAATGAGCGTGACTCATTCACTACCCTTTTACTGTAGTACACATTTAGTTACCTATTATGGTAATCTTAGATAATCATGTATCTGTCTCTTATATCAATTCCGATGCCTCTTGATCTCGTACCACCACCATCTACCCGTGGGAAGTCCCCACCTCCCACCGGTTCCCCCCCTGCCCACTGCTGCAACCCTTCTATTCCTTGCACCATCCACCTCTCTGACATCAGGAAGCACTTCCATGCCTTCCCTGCTGGCTCCTTCCGAGCCAGATTCGCCCTCCCAGCTGTTCCCGCCTTTGTTTCTCGCCACTTTGCCGCCCACCCTTACTCCTGGTCCTGGACCATTCAGACTGGTCCCCGCAAGGGGACCATCTCTCAGATCCCCACCATCCCCATTGCGTGTCCTGTGGACTCCCCTCGAGCCACTAGGTGGCTTGTGGACATCTTCCACTCTTTCAAAGGCCACCTTCGCCCCTCTGCCCTCAACCCTGATATGGGCAGAGTTCTCCCCTCCATAGTGCAGCTGTATCAGAACAACATGCTGCTGCACCTCCAGACCGCTGCCCGATCCTCGTCCACACCGCCTGCACCCCCCTCCAAGGCGGCACCCAAGGGGGCCCCCCCCCCCCCCCCCCCGGAATGGGGGCCCCCGGGGGGGGTATAATACCCAAATTTTGGAAAACTTTTTGGGCA
>JBBPTJ010000717.1:0-11138 GCA_038094035.1 Pulveroboletus aff. ridleyi
TACAAATTATATTGTATCTAGGGAGGATATGGAGAACAAGGGGAAAACATAGTATTGGAGTGATTACCATTTCTGGATCGAAACATACCGAGGCGCGATCATTTCCTAATATGGAATGATGGCGGGGTTGCAGGCGGGGACGTTGGTGGTGAATATGTGGCTGCGTGCCTAGGCGACATGCGAGCGCACTGTGTGGTGGTGGGTGCACAGGCAGGTTGGCGCGTGAATAGGCAAGCATGCAAACGACGTACAGTAGTCGTCAAGTGCTCTCGATGTAACGAGAGCACATGGCGGTTACCACACGCCGCTTTGGCGCCCTAATTCGGATGTAGTGAGGGAGCTAGGGAGGGCGGGATGCGAAGATGGCGGGAGAGGATGGGGAGGCTATGCGTATGTGTATTAGTCACACGTCACAAGCGAGATACGAGCCTCGCACGAGGCACGTTGGTTGTGAACACGATCTTCTCGAAGTCCGAAAAAGTGCTGCCAAGGAACCCTGGCATGTTCAGCAGGGCTGGGAGGATATGTCCTGATATTTCTGAAGGCACAATGTACAGATTGACGAGAGTGCTCTTAACATTGGCGGGTACCAATGCGTTCAATGTCGCCGCTGAACACAATAAATAAATTTATCGAGTGTAACGTCAACCAAGCTGCATGGAATACTACCGAGGTAATCGGAAGAGCTTGCATGGAACCCCCGTCTGCAACTCGTCCTCGTGGATGGGTGCAATTGTAGAGTTAGTCCACAATCCAACCTTCCCTCCCATAATCTACACCCGCAGACCCACTGCAGCTCCTATTGACATGACATTGAATCGGTGGTGGATATTATCGCTGTGGAGTCATATTCAGTATACTTTGTTCTTACGATGAGAGACAACTGATGGTCGGCTTACCGTTGGACTCGGAGGTTATGATCGGGTCGCTAACGTACGGACTTGGTACCTCATCGAAGTTTCAGGTAACTATGAGAGAAGATTGTATCGAGCATGTAAAAGATCTCTCGGAGGTCTACAGATGATTGTGGTTAGATTGGTGGATCTCATCTGGAAAGACTCAACCTTCGAATTGCTGGTTGTCCCGAGTTACAGATTCTATTGGAAAAGGGGTTAATTGTAAGCACGCCTACTGTGAGTGATGTATGACGCTAAGCAAGAGACTTACCAGCCACCTTTTCTTGAACGCTTCGTCCCTTTTCCTCCGAACCGAACCATCTCCAGATACCTGGACGCTGACACGCCCGCGAATAGGTCCGTTTTTTCGTTTTTTTTTTTGGAGAAGCTGACATGCATTTGTTCTGTGATCTGGCATCTTTGCCGTCAACCTGATGTACTTTCATTCTCACCGTTTTGTCCCTCCTGCCTTGCACCATGCCACGTCGACCAGCAAACATAGTCTAACATAAAGTAAGTGGGTCAGAGTACTTGAGTGAACGAAGTCACAGCTGATGGAACTATACCTCATTTAGATGCCACCGACCTCGTGGGCGAGCGCTGAACAGGAAGCTTTCCTGGAAAATTTTTATAATGAGTTTGTGCAGTGCCAGGCGAAGAGAGACTATGCGAACTTTTGGCCATCGCTATTCGAACAATGGTTTTCTCAGTATCCCGAGAGAGCTGCCGTGTTTCCGGAGATATCCAAGGATGTCGAACTATCCGAAAACCAAAAAAAAGCGGTAGCTGAGGCTGTCGACACTCGGAAGGATGTACGTACCACGAACCCCGTTCCCTAGTGTGCAACACTAATGTACAACATAGCAATTGCGTAACAAGCTGCGAAACAAATGGGGGGCCAAGCGAAAGGCTCGGCAAGTGAAGGACACCGACACCAAGGTCATGACGACCTTAATAGCCACTCTAATTCGTTCCAAGGAAGGTCGGAAACGGAAGCCACAGAAGATCGAGGCTTACCTGAGTCTCTACTACGAGGAGAAGCTGCGAGCTGCCATTGAAGGTGCGAACAACGTTGACAAAGGAGACGCTATCACTGCGATGGCATTGGGTGGTCAGGGAGAGAAGCTCCCACCCAAGCTGGCGAATATTATGAACAAGGCACGTGAGATGTTCAAGAACGAGACTCCCGAGGTCCTGATGAAAGTGGACGAACATTGGAAAGAGATGGTAGCTGAAAAAGAGCACAAGAGTGAGAAGACGAAAGATCCACAGTAGTAAGTCTCACTGTGTGGGTACTTGGACGGAAACTCATATCATGGATAGCTACATCAGTCGCATCATTCCCATTCTTGCACATTTCTTGACCGGGTTGCAGGAGCTGACCGGGTGGTCTTTTAGTGTCTTGATGGGTGGACCAACACTCGAGGCTGCGGGAAAGATCGAGGCCAGTAGCCTGCACGTTGGTGTCACAGAACTGGGTACTACGTTTGACCAGACTTACCCGGAATTTAACAAAAGCGTCATGAGGTCGTATAGGGAGTTTTTGGATCGCGTGTCAAGTGAGTGGTCAGTAAAAACATTGATTATGGCTGACCATGTACTCAGCTTCTGGAACGACAAAGGAAGGGCCCGATGAAGCAGATTGCGAGCTTCCAGGCCCTAGTGCGGCAGCGGAGGCCAAGTCAAAGGACTGCGTGACAAGTAAGTCGTCGATAAAGAACTAAATGATGATTAACCATGTACTCAGCTCCGGAGACGACAAGGACACTCGAGGGGGCAATACAAATGCCTCCAGAGCCAGAGGAAGGGCTTGCGGGCCCTGGTAACGACGGGGCTCAAGGGCATGGTCTTTCAGGCATTACATCAGCAACCGATCACGGATTGCCACCCGAAGCTGTGCCGCCACCGCCACTACAGCTGTCAAGTCCCGGGCCGCAATGGCCGAGCTCGCCGAGCATCAACTTTGATTCCATCGCCCTCCCTCCTAGCTCACAAGAAGATGTGTCAGCTAGTGCACCAGGAGGGTTCATCTATGACTTTGGCGGTCAAGCCTCCATCGAGCCCCTCGAGAACTTTCTAGCAAAGTACGGATCTGAAGTTCCGCCTATTATGCCACCATCTGCATCTACGATCTCACTTCCTAGTTTATCCATGACGAGCAATGAAAATCTTTTCACGTTTTCTCCACCCGCTCCACCCGTGCCTGCGGTCTCGCTTCCTGGCTCATCCGTGGCGAGGAGCGAAAGTCTTGCCACGTTTGCGGAGATTGTAGCTACTGCAACCGCTGAGGTTGTATCTCACCGGGCCGTTGGTGGAACATCTGCGGTGCCACAGGCACCGCCTACTTCATCCATCCCACAGGCCCAACCAATCCAGCCCATCGCTTTCCAGATGGGTGAGTTGGCAGCGACCTCGGCTGCGCACGGCACTCCGGTACCAGAGATTGGCCCTACGACAAACCAGTCATCCTCGTCCATTGTCCAGGGTGGATCAAACCCAGGCAACGTGGTTTCCAGTAACCTGCCGTCTCATCCCGTTGTTCCCCACATTGCAGCGTCCATTTCACTTGAACAAACTCAGCGACCGCAAGCTACAGTCGCTTTGTGCGGTATGCAACTAGGTGTGAACAGCCCGATACCAACCACTATGCCTTCCATCGGAGACGCTCGGCCAATCAACCCTGGTTCCAACACGTTGTCAAGCGATCCAGTTCAGATGGCCTCACCCGTAGCGCCACCTCTGGATCCTGAGCCGGCTACGACAACTGGTGCCACAGAACTCAGCGGAAAGCGTTTGCGCAAACCATCCAAGCGGAATCAAATGTCGAACTCCATCGGTACCGAATCTGAAGGTCCCAAGAAACGTTCGATAGCGAGTAGCGGAGCGAAAGGTACTGCGTCCAAGTATGTGATTGATAACGCGAAGTTATATATAGTATGGCTAACTCAAGATCTAGAAAACAGAAAGCGAAATAGTTACGCTTGGAGTCGACTGTAGAGGAGGCTATGCAAGGGTAGTTAACGTATAGATTCTTGAACCAATATCCACTCTTGAACGTTTGAACGTTTGTTGATTGATATATCATCATGCATGTTCGAAGTGCTATCGACCGTGCGCGTGATCCGTCCAACCCATGTCCAAATCAGATGCTGTTGATTGATACATAACTAGGGATGGTCGAAGTGTTACACGCGCTCTCGAAACCAAACTCTCCACAAACTGGCGTACTACGGATTAAAGACCATCATCATGACCCGACCGGCACCTTCGGTAAGGCATAGCATGTGAACGGAGGTGTCAAGAGCTATGCGGAGGAAAAATGTAGGCTAGAAACATTTCAGTCACGGCCATGAAGCAAGAAACGCTTACAGTACCAAATCCTCGCAGTTTTCTAGGTGTTCGACATTCAGGATGTTCGTACATGCAGGGTGGTCGTCAAGCCAAGCAGAGATCCTGTCCTGTTCGACCATCTCCCCGGCGATAATCCGGCCAGTGCGCTCACGTTGCACTATATCATAAGTTCAAAACAACAGCTCACACAGCATGACATGACACTTACAGTAGATGAATACATATGAATTTTCTTGAGGCATCGAGGTATGGGAAACAATGGCGCTGTGAGAGATGCAGTATATAAAGGATTCGTCGCTGAGTGATGTATCAGTGCAACTTCTCGTTGGCGAATGCTGATCCTACCCTTCTTGATGTATCACATACAAAAACGGCAGCTGTGACACTTTGCTCGCTTTCCCGTGATACATCCTTGCCGGAGGACGATTACTGCACTGCATGAATTGGATGATGTATCAGTCAGATCGTCATGAAGGCAGGGGTACAGGGGTTACCAGCAGTGATATACCATATAGAAAAGGATCATCTAGCTCCCGATATATCAGTCAAGCCATCCTGGAAGTAAGTAAGTGGACATACCGTGATGTATGACATGTTCGGTTGTCATCACTACCTGCGAGTGTGGTGATGTATTACTCCAACAGACTCTCACCTACGGGTTTACGCGGGGGTGGCTAAAGAATGTATCAGTTGGTTTGTCGAGAGTGTGCGGGTATGACGCGGCTGGTAGCTGGTGGTAGCCAATGATTAATGATTACCAAGACCATCCCATTCACTGACGCATATACAATTGATATATCAGTTTGTGCCACAATCTACTACCAGAAACCGTGTGATGTATGAATGACGTATCTCAGTACGTCCGCTGCAATCGTGGTTCCAGGAAACCGGGGTTGATGTATCAGACAGAAGGTAATATACTAATATATCACTCGCCGGTGTGGGGCCTGCCGCCGGGTGAACCAGGGTGATGTATCACTGGCAAGCGAGCATGATTGATTGATCAATATATCAATGACTTGCTGCAGTGATACATCGTTGTGCTTGCAGATACCGCCGTACTGGTGGGTACCGACCATATCCGAGTCATACATTACAGTAGGTCATTTATTTCTTGTTCCTGGTTCGAGCGGTGCTAGCTACCGCTGATGTATGAATGATATATCTCGGTATGTACATTGCATTCGTGGATCTGGGAGGCTGGAATCGATGTATCAGAAGAAGGTAATACATCACTCGATCAGGTGATGTATCACTAGCGAGCAAGCACGAACGTTCATGCTTGCTCGCTAGCGATACATCGTTGTGCTTGCATACCCAAGTCATACATCACAGTAGGTCATTTATTTCTTGTTCCTGGTTTGAGCGGTGCTAGCTACCGCTGATGTATGAATGATATATCTCGGTATGTACATTGCATTCGTGGATCTGGGAGGCCGGAATCGATGTATCAGAAGAAGGTAGTACATCACTCGATCAGGTGATGTATCACTAGCGAGCAAGCACGAACATTCATGCTTGCTCGCTGGTGATACATCGTTGTGCTTGCATACCCGAGTCATACATCACAGTAGGTCATTTTCTTGTTCCTGGTTCGAGCGGTGTAGTGATATATTGTATATTATTGACTGATTCGTGTAACATTCTACTACTAGCTACCATTGATGTATTAATGATATATCTCAGTACGTACATTGCATTCGTGGGTCTGGGAGGCCGGAATCGATATATCAGAGGAGGGTGACACATCACTCAGGCGCCTATGAGGTGTGGGACTCACCGCTGAATATATGGCCAGCAGTCTGGTTGTACTGATGCATCGTTGTGCTGGCAGGCACTACCAGTGAGTGCCGACCGTATCATGTGCGCATCACGCATCATGGTGGGTCTATTTTCTCGTTCCGAGGTGGAGCATACTGATATACTAATCTGAGGGAACTAGACGGCCCTATTCTATACGATATATTACTGTTAGTAAACCCATAATCTGCCTTCTCAATTGATACATCCCTGGCTCCCATTGGATATACCGGACGGAGGGAGCAAGAACTCATTGTCACTACTGATATATCATCGTGTTATATTAATCATACATCACAACTCGGCACTCCAACTCAATCATATATAACTAATCCATCAAATGCGCTGTAAATATTTTAGCGTAGTTGTGTACCATGCTCTTGTGCTAATCACCGGGTGATTCATGGATCAGAACCGCTGCATCGACTCGTTGGGAACAGTGGCTATGAGTACCATCAGCGTGCGAAGAACGTGTGGGTTGATTGCTGACCTCGTCGAAATTGAATGCTTGCCCAGCAGGCACTTCGACCTATGCTACCGTAAGAACCAGCGCGAGGCAGAGAATAGAAAAGTATTACGTTGAGAGGGTCGACTTCGTCATCCTGACCGCGTGCCCCAGGCTCGAGTGGATTAGATTTCCCAGAACCCTCCTGTCATGCGGATGTCAGTGTGAGCGCAATTCTTTTGGTGGCAGAACGGGAAACTCCTGCCAGATCTGTGTCGGGCGATTGCTCCTTGGGGTCGCCTGATGCAGATTTTTCGGTGTCTTGTTGTGATTCATTGCGAGAAGATACCTACATAGTGCATTAGAATGGGAGACAGCGACAGGCGGCACAAATACTTGCGTGGAATGGACCATAGGAGTCAGGAAGAATCTTGCTGAGATCGCGAATGATAACTTTCCCATCGTACTGTCCAACTGCAACAAAGCTGCTGTTTGGGGATACAGCAATTGATAGTATATCCTTGCTGTCCTCAATTGGAGAACCAATCTGAGTCAGTGTTGATGTATCCAGAAGGAAGAAAGTTGAATCGCTCATGAATCCGGCGACAAATTTCCCATTGGCAGCGAGAGCAATGGAAGGAACCGTGCCTTGGAAAATGGATGATTCGGCAAGTAGAGACCGATTGGAGACGTCAAACGATTTGATACTGTTGTCCTCGACTGTGCAAATGAGTCGCTGACCATCATTCGACCACGCGAGCGGGGTGGGTGCAATCCAGTGAGGTGTGCCAACAATTTGAATCTCGATGAGTTGGTCGCCTGTCCGACTGTCGAAAACGCGAATGTTGTCAAGATATGAAGCAGTGGCAACCCGATTCCCATCCGGGGAGAACCTGATTCCATCGACGTGACTCTGTTGTCTGAGTGGGCCAACGAGTCTTCTCCCTGTGGCAATGTCCCAAATTCTCGCTTCCCAGCTAGAGTTCCCTGTGGCAAGTCTGGTCGAATCTGGGCTAATGTCAATTCCGCACACATAGTTTCCGCCCTCCACATGAATGACCTCTTCACGCAGCTCTGCATCCCAAATGCTCGCGCCTCTATCCGAGGTTCCGCCCGCTATCCATTCCCTCGATACGGCAACCGCGAGCACCTCCATTCCTTCTTGTTTTCCGACTTCTTGACCATCTTCAATGTGCCATTGTCGAATTCCGCTCTTTCCTCCACTCAAAAGGTGCTTCCCGTCGGGCTGGAAGGCGACTGCATACACCCAGTCAGAATCACCCGTGTCAAGTACTACGGTTTCATCTTGCTAAAGTGTTAACATTGCTCAATTATTCCTCAGAACTGCTACGCACCAGCACTTGTTGGCATATTGAAAGGCGCGATATGTCAATGTCGAAATGTCGAGGAGTGGGGTGTTTTGGTCCAGTTGTGGTGCGTGGTCAAGTCGTCCTGCGAACACGTTTCCTTGTAGTTATAGACTCTTCATGTGAGCCCCTCGTGGTTTTGGCGCTTATCCTTGGTCGGATCTCGGTTACCTGGCCTCGATGGGGTGAGCAGGCAACCAGTGACACTCGCCCGCCCTCATTCCCTGGGATTGTTCCTCCCTTGCAAGCATTCACCGTGTTCTGGCTGCAAGACTCCGCTCATGATGGGGTGTTCAATCCTGATAGACGAGTTTGCGACGCGCTGTAGCTTGTGCACGAAATACGGCAGTGGTTTGCGCGACACAGTGATGCTCTTCGCTTTCCCTCATGAATGCTGTCCAGAAGACTTGAGTATAGCGTTCCGACGGATCACCGAATGCACCCTCAGGTTCGTCAAGTTGATAATGTCATTTCTCCGCTTCTCACACCTTTCCTGGTACAGTCGAAAGCACTTGTTCCAGTTCAGCGGCATATACTGCGTCCTCACCACGAGGGGTATGCCACGGACACGATGATCGTTCAGATGCCGCAACCGATCAGTGCGGACGTTGGGCAAACTGCTACACACAGCTACTGTCGAAGGTATAGGTTCTACTTGAGCCGAGTGTGAAGGCGATGGTTGGCAGGTTGGCGCGATCTTCCGGTAATTTGACCACATGTGGTGTCGTCCTTGCTGCTCTTTTGAACCTCACACCACGCGACTGACTCGACGGTGTCAAGATTTTCCTTGGTGCATGCTCCTGCTGTGGAGGCACTTAGTAGCGGTCGTGCACTGTTCTCGCGAGCATGGGCAGAAGGTGTCAGTGGGAACAGTGACTTTTAGTAGCCATGGGCGCGCAAAGAACACGAAAATGAAGGGAAGTGATTACAGTTTGGATCGGGGTCTCGGGACCATATAACTTCGAGTACGTGAGCGGTGATACCACGAATTCACACGTCCTCCTTGAAGCTTGAACAACTGCTCATCGATAGGATGAAATTAATGCAGTGGTAATGTGGATATATAGAATGCCTGTATATATATATGTATCGAACCGGGGCAAGGGACTGCACTGCGAGAAGAGAGATCATCGTCAACATCGAAACATCGAAATAAAGAGACTTGGACACACCCTATGTGTTCGCGCCCGCCTTTTTTTTTAGTATGTCGGAACCGCTCCGCGCAACCGTGTCCCCCCATCCTTGAGACGCTCCGTAATCACGGGACTCGCCGCAGGTCGATACTTGAATTCTTTCGAGTACCTCGACAGAAAAGCAGACCAGTGCTAGCACGGAAACCCAATAAGATGTGATTAGCATAGTGGGGATCCCCAGCAATCAGCTCTGAATTTGAGTGAGCTATGGGCAAGCCGGTCGAGCTCGCATTCCTCGGCGACATTTATTGTGCAGGGCAGATGCATATTACGCCATCTCTTTGGTCCATCGTGCTGGGCGTGCGACGGGTCCCTGACGAAGATGTTCAACGGAGTTTGTGGATGAGCGGGACCCATGGATCTCACCCGCTGAGGGCCGCAAAATAATGAAAGGGTCAGACGCCTGCCAACGCGAAACACCTCACGGCAACTTTATCGCAAAATGTCTAGTTACGCGTTGGTTAATGTACCTTTAAGGTAGGACGTCGTGTGGCTTCTAAAGTCGGTCATTACATGTCGATCAGAGACTTCGAAGGATGAACTGCACATACCTTCCGGTCACAACCCTTTTTTTTCACTTATGGCCCATGTCCCGTGGGATATATGCGGAATTGTTTCTAACCATCCGTTCCTTTCTCAGCTGAGAGGCTGTATAATACTGTCAACATAGAAAGAAGGGATAGATAGAGAACAGACCCCCACGCCCATTTCCTAGATAGCCCGTAGCAATGGAATAAGACTCTGCGTGGCGTGGTTCGTATGAATGTAGATCTGAGTCGACTAGGCCGTTTAGGGCGAATGACTCCGGTCGTCGTCGGAGTGGTTTTGAACGGAGATACAGAATGGATCGGGCGGTGGCGGCTCCACCTCAGCCGCAGAACGCAGCGTTCACGTATATTGGCGTTCTTCTGTAACAAGTGAGAGCGAGAGATCTTGCCGCTGAAACGGAGTGTCCTATATTGGGACTTCTAGAACCTACCCACCAGTGGCATTAAATGATTGGGGTGAAGGATAACCTGACGAATCTAGGCATTTCACTGCTCCGGTTATACAGCTGGCCCGGCCCGATCCTGGCCATTCTAAAACACTTGCCGAGAAGCTGGTTTGATGAAATGATGCTTGATACCCGCTCCTGCGTGCGGAAAGGCGCTCACTGCAAGATGATGATTCCCCACACACCGAGACGTGCATAGGAACACTACTTCCGCTAACGTTTACATCAGGATATGGACGCCCACACGATGCACTCGATTACTTACAGTTGTTTAGACCACGCTTTCTTGCAATATTACAGATAGTCCCGCAAGTGTGAGCAAGGGCGTCTGTAGCCCCTGGTGGAGATTAAGGCCCGTGACCACTTTGTACTGCAAGAATGATTCTCGAGTCAAACACCCCGTTGTACGACACCAGCGATCTCTCCCACTGATACTCAAGTTTCGATAGTTCCTGCGGTTAATGCCAGGGGAATGGAGAAGTGATCGTCTTTCACGGGGGTGTTTGGGTCAGTTGTTGATCTGAGAAGAATTCACTTTCAAAACCGGCCCGAAACATTGGATCCTGAGTTCTTCGGGGGTACCTGGTACTCTCCGATAGCACCGAATCCAGGAGCAAGCGAGAGAAATATCATCCCAAGAACCGCCCTGGCCGTTGAAACGTTGAATGTGAGGATGCACTTACAGATGCCTGAGACTCTTACCGACAAAATTTGACAGTAGCTAGAGTGGATGTCCGGTCAACGTGACCCCCATACGATCACGTGCACCGCCATATATATACCGCCGTCTGCACAGTAGAGCGTGTTCCTTCGTGCCCTCAATGTTCCTGCCATTGGTCACGGCAGGCTTCCACCGGTTCAGCGTTCGGTCACAATCGAACACAAGAGTGACCCGATGACCAGCCAGTACGGGTGACTACTCCAAAACACCAAACAGGTAATGAAGGGCTGATGCTTGGGTGATGCAGGACAGCATATGTCATCATGGCTTGATGATACAAAGAGCACAGCTGGAGTGGCATTGCAGCGGTTGGATGATGATTCTTATCACATAAACCTAATTTGAGGTGTAATCAGAAGATGCCGACGAAG
>JBBPTJ010000721.1:0-11084 GCA_038094035.1 Pulveroboletus aff. ridleyi
AAATGTTCGCCTGTTGTGCCTATTAGATAGGACATGAACTGTCGTGCCAAGGACCACCATCACTAGGAGACTCACCGGATCCGCTTCCGTTGCACGTGCGCCATGCCCGCTAGTGGAAGCGTCTTCGTTCGGACGTTTCGTAGCTGTAGCCTTGTGAGATGATTTGGACTGCGATGTGTGATGAATCGGTGTAGACGGATACGAGGAACAACGAACCGGCGGTTTTCTGACAGGCTTCCACACCGCTCGCTGGAATGATAGGTCAACACGCCAGAATTATCCAGTTTCGTCAGAGAAGGCTCACTCGTTGGCGTTGGCCCGCAGCCATGGTTGAAGGACCTGCGTTCACGACGTTCGCTCGAACTGGAGAGTGCGAAGGAGATTCGCGTTCGTCGTGTTGTCGTGACTTTCCAAAGAGTCGACCGGATGTGCGTGAACGAGATTCATTGTTATTTGTGCCTCTCAGCCATTTTTTGAATATCGAGTTGCGCTGGCGTGACTCGACAGCGGGGTGACCGCCTTCTCCATGTGCAGCCGAGGTGGAGGCGGCTTGCGGCTGTCTGGCACCACCCTCCAGAGGATGAGCGGTTGAAAAAAGGGGCTTGAGTAGCATTATCATGGAGAGAACCGAAGAATGAGATAGTCACGAACCTCATCAAAGTCGAATGCCTGCGAAGCAAGCGCGTTTGACATCTCGACCTACACCATCATGAGAATCTGGTTCAAACGAGAGATGAACAAACTACATCGAGGAGATCATCGCCTTGTGTCTTCGGCTCGAGTTGTTCATGTTTCCCCGAATCCTCCTGCACGCGCGCAATGGAGTCAGCTGCGAGTGATGGCATGGGAAGGTCCTACTGGATTCGTATCAAGTGACTTGTCACCATCCTCCTCAGCAGATATCTACATAATTGTCAATGCGAAGATGAATTAGAGTTTGTTTGACAATGCGAGAATAAACACTTGCGTGGAAAGGGCCGAAGCTGTCAGGGAGAATCTTGCCGAGGTCGTATAGGACAACTTTCCCATCACCTTGTCCAATTGCGACATAGCCATTGTTGGGAGAGAGAGCAATCGACATTATCTCTGCTTCATCATCCAGGGCAGCTGAACCAATCAGGGCAAGTGTCGAGGTGTCGAGGAATAGGATTGAATGAGACGCGAAGGTGGCAATAAAGTTGCCATCGGTGGCGAGGGCGATGGAGTGGCCGAGACGGTCATGAGTGGATGACTCAGCAATTTGAACCCCAGTCGTGGCATCGAATGTTCTGATTCTGTTATCGGATGCGCAGAAAATTTGCAGGCCATCTCTTGACCACGCAAACGGAGCGATCTGATAGCTACCAGGTATGGGTGTCTTGATTTCGATGAGCTTTTCGCCAGTGTGGCTGTCGAAGACACGGATCAAGTCATCGACAGACGCAGTGGCGACATGGTCACCATCTGGAGAGAACTGGATACCCACTGCGATATAGTTGCCATGTTTGAGTGGACCAGCAAGTCTTTCTCCGCTTGCGATGTCCCAGATGTATGCTCCTCCATTCGCAGCGGCCAGCCTAGTCGAGTCTGAGGAGACATCGATCGTGTGTACCCATTTCGTGTCCTGTAGCGTGGTGATCTTCTCATGCATTTCTCTATCCCACATGCCCGCACCACCGTCATTGGTTCCACACGCGATCCATTTGCCGTCCCTTGACGTTGTGATTGCCCACACGCTCATTCCTGCTTGGTTTGCAACTTGCTGGCCATCCTCCACTCGCCAGCGCTGAATCCCATCCTCACTACCGCTCAAGAGGTACTTTCCATCAGCCTGAAATGCAATCGCTCGAACATGATAAGAGTGACCAGTATCGAGCACCATAGTATGGCCTTCCTGAATGTCAGCGTTGCTCGATCACGCCTCAGGGTTGCTACGCACTCCCATTCGTTGATGACATCGTTTAGTAGTGCAAGGTCGTCGGTGTCGAAATGCCAAGGAACAAGGTGTTTTGGTTTCCTCGCGATGCTCTCGATGTAGTATATAAGGTTTGTCCACACGGTTCCTTCGTGGTTTCAGCGCTTATGCTTACTCAGGTCCTGCCTCGTTGGGACCATCAGGCAAGCCGTCACTGGAGGTAATCCTCATCATCACAACCGCCCATAGTCTTACCCTGCGATTTGCAAGCACTCACCATATATCGTTGAAGAGCCCCGTGGGCAATATGTAGCTATGCAATACGCAACCCACCAGCCTACTCAAACTGTCCTGTTCATGTGCATGACCAGCCTCGACGCTCTCATCTGGTAGTCTCTGGTCGCACATCGCCGAGTGATACTTACCATCCCCCAGGCAACTCGGGCAACCGAGACCGTGTCACGGGATACACTCTCGGGCCCCGTTCAGTGGACAGTACCACCGATAGTGCGTGGGGTAAGTCGAAGGGACCACCAGGCCTACGTTTCTTATAAGTGCGTGCTTCAGCCATCTATGAGGATCCTGCATTCACCCTTGCAGGAAGTTGTTAAGTTACCATGCCGGACATGGATCCGCTGCCCCAGCTTCGTGCCTTGTTCGACCGGTTAGTCACTCAGTTGCCATTCACTGACGTTGGCAATACCGCACTCGAATCATTTAATTCACCGTCAGGCAGAGACATCACACACGTGCCAAGAGTGTATTGGACGAGCGCACCTGTAACACCAACGCATGGTATCGACAATGTCGATTCAGGGGAATCTTTGGTCTTCCCTCTCACACCCTGCGTCTGCTCTACCCATATTATCACGAGTACATCCTCGTCGTGAGTCCCATCATCATATACGTGGAACATACGACCTGTTGTCTACTCTCTGTGCGCATGTCATGTGTAGTCGGGACTGAACATCCATAGTGAGCCATAGCAAATAGACAGGTCACACTCTTCTTCCCAGACGCTATTTACGAGAGATCGGATGTCAATTTGATGGTGACCTCTCCAAAAGTTGGCTCCTGCGACTCTCCACTTGGCAATAGTCGCATACTGTTCCCCCAGTTCCAAACTTCATGTATAGGCTACGATCACGACAGTCCATTGAACAGCCATCCCAGAGCTCGATTATAAATAAGATTAATAGGACTCATGCTGATGTACGATACAAACTCAGGGGAACCGTGTCCATTCATGCCTCGTATCACATCACCTAGGCTCACCTGCCTCATCGTGTACATTGCGGCGAAAACACAACATCCACATGGGAAACGTAATCGTGAGATTGGCGTATCTGGCTCCTTCCTATTGTTGATTCGGTATGAGTTGAACAGCATAGGTGAAAGGAAAGTAATGCGCACTGTTAGATGAACTCCCGCAGATTCGGATTGAGATGAATTATTCGCTTGTTGTGCCTAATAGGACGTGAACTGTCGTGCCGAGGACCACTATCGCTAGACGTACCGGATCTGCCTCCGTTGCACGTGCGCCATGCCCACTAGTGGAAGCGCCTTCGTTACGACGTTTCGTAGCTGTAGCCTTGTGAGATGCTTTGGGCTGCGATGTATGATGAATCGGTGTATACGAACACGAGGAACAACGAACCTGTGGTTTTCTGACAGGTTTCCACACCGCTCGCTGGAATGATAGGTCAACACGCCAGATCTATCCAGCTTCGTCAGAGAGTGCTCACCCGTTGGCGTTGGCCCGCAGCCATTGTCGAAGGACCTGCGTTCACGACGTTCGCTCGAACGGGAGAGTGCGGAGGAGATTCGCGTTCGTCGCGTTCGTCGTGTTGTCGCGACTTTCCAGAGAGTCGACCGGATGTGCGTGAACGAGCTTCCTTGTTACCTGTGCCTCGCAGCCATTTTTTGAATATCGAGTTGCGCTGGCGTGACTTGATAGTGTGGTGACCACCTTCTCCATGTGCAGCCGAGGTGGAGGCTGCTGGTAGCCGTCTGGCATCGTCCTCCGCAGAATGAAGAGATGAAGTTGGGAAGAGGGGCTTCAGTGGCATTAACGTGGAAGGAGCTGGAGAATGAGGCGGTTACGAACCTCATCAAAATTAAATGCCTGAGAAGCAGGCGCGTTCAACACCTCAACCTATACTATCATGAGATTCTGATGCGAGAGAGAGACGAACGAACTCGTACATCGAGAAGATCATCACCTTGTCTCTTGGACTCGAGTCGATCATTTCTCCCCGAATCTTCCTTCAGTACACACACCATGAAAGGTCAGCCATGATGCTTAGTGATGGGAAGGGGAGGTCCTACATGATTTGTATCAAGTGACCCGTCACTGTGGCTGCCATTTGATGCCGATGGTTGTTCGTCTGGTTGTACGTGGAAAGGGCCGAAACTGTCGGGGAGAATCTTGCCGAGGTCGCGTATGACAACTTTTCCATCGCCTTGTCCAGTGGCGACATAGCTGCTGTCCAGTGAGAGAGCAATTGATGTTATTTCTACTCCAATATCCTCAGGGACTGAATCAATAAGTGTGAGTGTCGAGGTGTCGAGGAATAGGATTGAACGTGATGTGAACGTGGCGATGAATTTCGCATTGTCAGCGAGAGCGATGGAGTGGATGCTGTTGTCAGCATCATGAAGAGTGGGAGACTCAGCCAGCTGAGTGCCAGTCGTCGCATTGAATGTCTTGAGTCTGTTGTTGGATGCACAGAAAATCTGCAAACCGTCGCTCGACCATGCAAGTGGGGTAGTCTGAATGTCACTAGGTATGGGTGTCTTGATCTCAATGAGCTTCTCGCCAGTGTGACTGTCAAAAATACGGATCAGATTGTCATGGGAGACAGTGGCGATACGATCGCTGTCTGGAGAGAACTTGACCCCCTTCGCTACAAAGGTGCCATGTTTGAGTGGGCCAACAAGTCTTTCTCCACTTGAGATATCCCAGATGCTTGCTCGGCCATCACGTCCGCCCCCAATGGCCAGCCTGGTCGAGTCTGGAGAAATGTCGATCGCATGTACTCCCTCTGTGCCCCCCACGAGGCTAGTGATCTTTCTATCCATTTCTGCATCCCACACGCTTGCACCATCGTCTTCAGTACCATACGCGATCCACTTGCCATCCTTTGACACCGCAATGGCCAACACATTTATTCCTGTTTGCTCTGCGACTTGCTGGCCGTCTTCAACTCGCCATCGCTGAATTCCTTCGTCAGTCCCGCTTAAAAGATGCTTCCCGTCGGTCTGGAACGCGACCACTTGCACCACACCAGAGCGACCAGTGTCAAGCACCATAGTTTGGCCTTCCTGAAGGTTAGCATTGCTCAGTCACTCAGAGTCGCTACGCACTCGCATTCATTGATGACATCTTTTAACAGACAAACTTGTCGGCGTCAAATTCTCAAGGAGCGAGGTATTTCGCAGTGTGGTTGGACCTGTGTAAGCACGTTTCCTCACCCTCAATATTTGGGCTTGTCCATGCGGCGTTTCCATGGTCTCGGCGTCTATGCTTACTCGGGTCTTACCAACATCACATCAGATGATGAAGTAGGCGCCAGGGATAATGCTCATCATCACTACCGCACGTAGTCATACCCTGCGACTTGCAAGTACCCACCATATCCATATCTTGGTCGAAGGGCCCCATGGGTGACAATATAGCTATGCAATGCATAGTCCAGCACGCTGTGCACAGAGTATGGCACCTTCTCAGACTAGCTCCACTCAAACCCCAGGCAACCTCCTTCATAGAATGGAAGACAACCGTACGTCCGCCGGCCTACTCAAACTGTGTTCATGACGCGCTCACCTGGTTGTCTCTCCGGTCGTACTTACGGACATACTTGGGCTGAAAGAACTGTCCCAGTGACACTTACCGGCCACCCTCCAGGCAGCTTGAGAAACCGAAGGCCGTTTCACCGGATGCACCTTCGTTCAGTTCCGTAGACAATATCATCGGTAGCCTATGTGTGTAAGGCAAGTCGAGGGGATCACTAGGCTTACCCTTCCCACAAGTATGCGCTTCGGTCATCCTCGAAAGTCCCGCATCCACTCACTTTGGAGGAAGATTGACGAGTTACTATGTCAGACACGAATCCACCTCACCTTCCCGCTTTGTTCGATTGGTTTGTTACTCAGTTACCGTTCATTGACGTTAATGACAATGCATTCGAATGCTTTAACTCCAGGCACGAAGCATCACCAACAGGAGCAACCATCGGTTATGTGTACCTGAGTGGGCAGAGATATCACATGCACGGTAAGAGAGTGTCGTACGAGCGCATCTGTAGCATCAGCACATGGCATCGACAATGCTGAATCAAGGGCGTCTTTGGTCTTGCGTCTGCTCTACTCATTATCGCGAGTACACCCTTGTCGTGAGTGTTTGCGTATGTCATGTGTAGTCGAGACTGAACATCCACAATGACCCAACATTAGCGAATAGATAGGTCGCGCTCTTCTTCCCAGACGTGCCTAGCATTTGTATCTATCTCTGGTATGAGAAATCAAATGTTAATATGGTGGTGGTCTCTCCAAAAGCTAGCTTCTGCGACACCGCTCTACTTGGTAATAATAGCATACTGTCCCCCAGTTCCAAACTTCATGTACAGGCTACGATCACGACTGAGCAGTCATCTCAGAGCTCGATTACAAATAAGATCATGAGGACTCATGCCGATGTGCGACACAAACTGAGGAACCGTGCCCGCATACTACTGGTATTCAAGGCTCGTATTACATCACCTAGGCCCATATGCCTCATCGTGTACACCACGGCGAAAACATAATATCCACATGGGAAATGTAATCGTGAGGTTGGCATATCTGACTCCTTCCTGTTGTTGATTCGGTATGAGTTGAACAGCATAGGTGAAAGGAGAGTAATGCACGCACTGTTAGATGGACTCCCGCAGATTTGGATTGAGTTGAATTGTTCGCCTGTTGTACCTATTAGATAGGATGTAAACTGTCGTGTCGAGGACCACCATCGCTAGGAGACGTACCGGATCCACCTCTGTGGCACGTGCGTCGTGCCCGTTAGTGGAAGTACCTTCGTTAGGACGTTTCGCAGCCATAGTCTCGCGAGGTGATTTGGGCTATAATGTATGATGAACCGGTGGTTTCCTGACAGGCTTCCACACCGCTCGCTGGGATGATAGGTCAGCATGCCAAACTTCTTCCTTTCTGTCTACCGGGGAACGCTCACCCGTTGGCGTTGGCCTGCAGCCATTGTCGAAGGACCCGCATTCACGACGTTCGCTCGAACGGGAGAGTGCAAAGGAGATCCACGTTCGTCGCGTTCGTCGCGACTTTCCAGAGAGTCGATCGGATGTGTGAACGGGCCTCCTTGTTCTCTGTACCTCGCAGCCACTTTTTGAACACCGCGTCGCGCTGGTATGACTCAACAATGCGGTGATCGCCCTCTTTATGTGCAGCCGAGGTGGAGGCGGCTGGTAGCTGTCTGGAATCGTCCTCCAGAGGGCGAACAGATGGGGTTAGGATGAGGGGCTTTAGTAGAATTAAATGGAGTAAACTGGAGAATAGGATGGTTACGCACCTCGTCAAAGTTGAAATCATCGCCTTGTATCTTGGACTCGAGTTGATCATGTTTCCCCGAATCCTCCTGCACGCGCAATGGAGTTAGCGGTGATTGATAGGATGGGAAAGTATGATTTATATCAAGCGACTCGTCACCGTGACTGCCATTCGATGCTGATGATTGTTCATCGTCCTATTTATCAGCGTGAATGATGAATTGGGGTGTGTCTGTCAGGGAGAATCTTGCCGAGGTCGCGTATGATAAATTTCCCACCTTGTCCAGTTGCCACGTAGTTGCTGTCTGGCGAGACAGTAATTGACTCTGACATCCTTGCTAACTGAACCCATCTTGCTCAGTGTCAAAGTGTCGAGGAACAAGAGTGAATGCAGCGATAAATTTGCCACTAGGGGCAAGAGCGATGGAGTGGCCAAGAGTGTCATGGAGAGTGGACGACTCGGTAAGCTGCGTTCTCGTCAAAGTATCAAAGGCCCTAACTTTGTTGTTGCTGGATACGCAGAAAATTTGCAGGCCATCTCTCGACCACACAAATGGAGTAGCCTGATAGTTGGCAGGTATGGGTGTCTTGAACTCAATGAGCTTTTCGCCAGTGCGACTGTCGAAGACGCGGATCAAGTCCTCGACAGACGCAGTGGCGACATGGTCATCATCTGGAGAGAACTGGATACCCACTGCGATATAGTTGCCATGTTTGAGCGGACCAACAGGTTTTTCTCCGCTTGCGATGTCCCAAATGTATGTTCCTCCATTCGCAGTGGCCAGCCTGGTCGAGTCCGGGGAGGCATCGGTTGTGTGTACCCATTCTGTCCCCTGTAAGGTGGTGACCTTCTCATGTATTTCTGCATCCCACACGCTCGCACCACCGCCATTGGTTCCACACGCGATCCACTTGCCATCCTTTGATGCTGTGATGGCCCACACGTTCATTCCTGCTTGGTTTGCAACTTGCTGACCGCTTTCAACTCGCCATCTCTGAACTCCGTCATCACCCCCACTCAAAAGATGCTTCCCGTCAGCCTGGAATGCGACCGCTTGCACCCTGCCAGAGCGACCAGTGTCGAGTAACATGGTTTGACCTTTCTGAACATCAGTGTTGCTCGCCCTTTCTTTAGAGTTGCTACCCTGAAAGCGTCAAGGAGCAAAGTGTTTCAGTATGTTCGTGGTGGGTCTTCTCACACGACTATTTTATGGCCTCGACGCCTATACTCACTCGAGTCCCGCCAGCATGACCTCGTCGGGATGATCAGGCAAGCGGTCGCCGGGGGTGCTGCTCATCATTATTACCACAGGTAGTCTCACCCTGCGACTTGCGAGTACTCATCATCTCTTGACCGAGGTCCCGCGTCACGATTGCTGCATAATATACAGTCCTCATTGGACCACATTATGGCAGACTATACGCAAAATACGGCACGTTCTCAAACTGCAAGGCCCTGCTCAAACCCCAGGTGAATGTTCTCCATAGGAGGGAAGACAAATGTACGTCTGCTGGCCTGAACCACGTCCTATCCATATACGTGGGTAGCTTTGGTTTTCACTTTTCCCAAATATCTCTCGGCACCCGAGTCGTCATACTGACATGCCCACTTGGGTTGAGAGAGCTGCCTAACAGCATTCGCACCTCCCCAAGTAATCTTACCCCTCTGGCTACCCACAGAGATCGAGCGCCGTGTCATTGAACCACGTCCTGCTCTAGTAACTTCAACAGTCTGTGTGTAAGGGCCACCTAACCATCAATGGGCACTAGCGCTGATGTGGAACGGCATTGGTCTTACCATCCTTCAGAGATTGGTAACCATCTCACCCGGCTCCGGCCGACTGACGGGAATATTGCAACTTGTTGGCCACCTTCCATTCGCCATCGTTGAACCCCGTTTTCATTCTTACCCAGAAAATGTTTCCTGTCAGCCTGGAAGGCGACTGCCAGCACATCCTCATGGCGCTGGTGGTGAGTATCGTAGTTTGGCCTTCCTAAACATCAGTGTTGCTCAATCTCCAGAGTGTCCATGCGTCAGCTTTTGCTGACGACATCATTCAAGAGGACGCAATCGTTGGTGTCGAAACGCCAGGGAGCGGAGTGATTTGGACTGCTGGTGATTAATTTATACCATTGATCGACCGACAGAGCGGAGATGTTCTGTCTGTTAGTGATATAAGTATGCTAATATAGGATTCCACTACCAGGATTCTTTTTGAAAGAATAAAAGCTACCGTCTAGACCACCGCAGTCCTTTGATGGAGTCGGAGCTCGACGTTTGACTTTGTTCGTGTGTTTTTTTGGATAGGATTGAACCGAGCGACTTGACGAGATATGTATGTCAGTCTAGAGTTTATTTTATTGAAAGATAAAACCGGCCGTACGACTGGTCGACAGTGTTCTCCTTGGGAACGGTATTTTTTTTCTCCGGGCATCGACTCATTCATGCGTGACTGGATGCCCTGACAGGTCCGTCCAGTCGATCGAATCGTGCTTCCCTTTGGTGCCATGGATAATTTGCACGTGGTCCGGGTCCGGGGGACGACTTGCTCTCCAGGTGCGCCGTTCGGCGTAATAGAACAGCCTCATCCTAGCGATTGCTTCTGCACGGTCTGAACGGCACATCCAACCCATATGCATCACATGCCATCGACGAGCAGCATTTCACCGCTGCACTACAGGACCCACTTTGTTTTCACAACTGCTTCGCGCGCGAGTCCCGGTAAACCTAGCAAGCAGGATGTCCATATTCCAGATCGACTGGCGTTACATGTCCACATAATTAGCATCGCCATTAAATTATCGAGAGGTGAGGTGGACGGATCTAGCATTCCTCCTCATCACAAATAACCCGACATGACGACCAACGTTGTCCCAGCGTAAAAAAAAAAAAAAAAAAAAAAAAAAGAGGATGAAGTGTTCGGATATGTACCGGTCTAGAGTTCTCGTCTAAGCACCAGAGTGGACGGAGCCGTTGGTCGTTGCCCCGTTGCCCTCCGTCCGTTTCTCTATATACGAGGACGCGTCCGACATCGAGTCGGGCGGTGTCGTCGAGTATATACGTACACCACCGTCGCGGCTTCCCGCCGCGAGCATCATCGGATCGTCCGTCGCCCAATTCCACCCAACACACGTTAGACCGCCGAAGCCGGGTGCGGTCGTGGGCCGGATGTAGTGTAGCGGAACGGCCGTCTCCCGGTCCCAGATATGTATACCACCAGCTGTGCGATATCATCATGGTCAGCGAGTGCAAGATGGCGGCAAAAGGAAAGAATACCGACATTTTCGTGCACAAAGCACAAACTGGTCGTCTTTGCCACCGAAAAGCGATGGACCCGCGATGTCGACGGGATTTTCGAGCCCAAAGGCGTGTTTCAAATACAGCCGAGGTAGTGGCGGCGGCGCCGGTATCGGCGACTCGTGCCGAGCGCCGTCTCGTTTGGTGTCGAGCCTCCACAGTTGTGGAGCGCCCTACGATGAGATGAGAGAGCGAGTGGGGTTCAACCACGACAAACACACCTTTTCGGGCGATATGAGGACCATCGGTGCCTTCCTCGCCATGACGATGCCACGGATCTCGTTGGCAAACGGCATTTGGCTAGAGAGATGTCAAACATGGGACGATTTACGCGCAAGCT
>JBBPTJ010000722.1:0-11074 GCA_038094035.1 Pulveroboletus aff. ridleyi
ACAGTGTGTCGGTTGTTTCCTCATCGCGCTGGCTACGCGGGTGATCGAGTGATCTTTAGTGAACCGGTGGCGACGCTGAGCGATCCCAGCCCTCGCGCACGAGTGATTCTGACATTCGTTTCTTTTCTGACGCACTTGGATGAACTTTTGATATTCTTGACAGATCAGGCATTGCCAGGACGTTCCGATCGCCATTGTGGACGCCCGAATCTCAACAGTTCAGCACGACAGACGACCTGAGACCACCGTTCTTGCCTCTGGAACTCTGCAGGAAGACCGGTCAACTCTCTCATGACTGGCTAGCAATGTTTGCATGCCATCATTGAGCATGTAGAGCCATCGTGAGGGTGCACCGAATAGATTGTGACCATATTATTGCACCTTTGTTTTTTCAGTGATGCGGGCGATCCGTTGCGCAGGCTGTCTTCCGATGAAAGGTGTCCCCGTTTACGTAGGATATTGTGGTGTGGGTGCCTCCTGGTTCGTGCAAGGGATAGACTGATCTGTGGACTCAGGCAGTCGCTGACATTGGACTTGCGGATCAGGCGGGCCGATGGATTGACGGAGCCCTCAGCCGATGAAGACAGACGAGCTCAGTTCCTCTCCAAAGTGACTGTAGGCTTGCCCTGGGTCAACCATCGCTCTACCTTGGCATTTGGCATGATCAAGTCACCGATCAAGACTTGGCTCCTTGACAAATCCAGGGAGGGTGAAGAAGCATGGCTGTGATAGATAGACCTGTCTCTGTAAATGGCATCAGTGCACGATCAAAGACTTGAAAAGAAAAGCAGTAGTGTCTGTCCATCCATCGGCCCGCCTGATCCGCAAGTCCAATGGTGGCTCAGTTGGATAGCCCAGGTACCAAGTCGCGGGTTCGAATCCCGCTGGCTTTAGTGCAATTTATGTCGCGATTCCCACAGTACTACACGCCCAGTCGCTTCTTATGCAAACCTAACGTTAGCTGAAAAATATACCGGTGACAGCGTTTGTGACATACAGGTGGCCTCCGTTTCATACCGTACGAATAAAATAAAATTTATATACGTATGGTCTGGCTATGCGTAAGCCTACTGTGTATACTCAGAAGGATATCGAGCTGGTATCAGATTGCTATGGCATCGATGTCGAACTGAGGCACAATACACACTCCCGTGCGGATATACTAGTGACATAAATATAGATGTAACACGAACGTAGAGATTTAGACATGCAGAGTAGATGAATGCTATATCCAATGTATACAAAATCATATATACATAGGATATGTGGCTAGCAGGATATACGGCCTACATGGGTGCACATATGTCAAACGTGTGCTTGAACTGGTGCATATAGCTGAGGCGCCAATAAAACATTGTTTACATTCTCGAACTAAGAGTGGTGCTACATTGTACAACATTTTTCTTATCTCAAGGTACAATGGGCCCCAGGAGTAAACATACGAAGTATCTGACATACAACGCAAGGTATCACAAAGTACAGGATGACTGAAAAAGCGAAGTGTGTTGAGTAAACTCCCACAAAAGCTGCTTCCGTAGGTCCGGCCATCCCTCTCTCAGACTGCTTGGATGGTTGCGATGAGAGGTGAGCCAATTCTCTGCAAACGGACCGCCAAGTGGGACACGAGCATCCCACATACGCCATTTTCCCGACGGGAAAGCGGGATGAGCACCGATGAAGGCGATCCAGAACGCTTCGCAGCCCCACATCCAATACTGCGAGCATACAGGTACGCTGGAAGTGAGCCACGATTCGATCTCTTGCGAGAGCCGGTTCCAGTCGTTAGAGGATAAATGGTTGAAATCTGAACGGAGCGGAAGAAATGGAAGATCGATTTCACAGTGCAGGTCGGGAGATCCAGAGCGGTCAGATCCAACCATGTCTAACTAAGAAAAATGGCTTAATAATTCAGCTGCGCAATGAAAAGCTGGACCTTACCTCGTCTGAAAAGACGGACAACGCACCCTCGGATGCTGGATTTGGAACCACTTGCACAGTGGGTGTCATGAATGGCTCGTATTCATCATCGATGGATACAGAAACTTGAATAGGCTGAGGGGGTTTTTTTAAGAGAAAAGTCAACACGAAAGTAATATACGCACAACTTGGGGCTTCGCGAGATGGCTGGGAAGCACACCGCGGAAAAAAATGTTCAACGTCAATGGCTTGAGCAAAAGTTTCGTCTCCTCCACGGTATCCATTTCTGTTAGAATCACAAAACTGATATTGGTTCGGGACTGACGAGTTGTGTTTTCAGCCATCATGAATCTGCCAACAGGTTGGGCTTGGACGAAACTTGTTTCAGTGACACAGCCTGTTGCGTCCATGCGTCTCACGTGACTACAGCACTTTGCGTCTTGATCATTATGAACCTGAAGTCCCAGGGCACGAGCCTCAAAAGACTCGTTGATGGAAGAGGTTTTCATCCCTCAATGTTTACTCTTATCAATATACGTTCCTAATATGTGTTATCACAGTTATCCAAGTGTGTGCAGGTCCCCAACCTCGAGCTGAAAATCACATATGGGTGCAATGTACAGTGTGCCCGAAGCGTAACGGTGCGTATCGTATCATGGAAGTAAAGAACGTCAGGAAGCACCTCAGGACTACTGTCCATAGATGGAACCTGCGGGTCCGCGCTCTTGCGGGAATATCGAATGGGGCTCAAGGGCAGTCGTCCTCTCCATTCACCCCACCATCTCTAGCGAATCTGTCACCATCGGACGACTTCCCCAGCGTGGTCGATTCGGAGGTAGCATACCTGATGGATCCAGTCAGTAGCGATGGCCCACCAGAAGACTTCCATAGCGCCGGAAGCCGGTCCCTTCGACCATCCGAACCCTGCAGAACATCGGAATTCTCTCAAGATATCTATGCAGCGCTCCAGGAAGCAATAGAAGCAAGCGCACAAGTATTCCAGCTTCAAAAGTACCCTTTCAATGAGGATATCACGGACATGGTTGAAGACACTGCCGACTGCGGGGCTGAGTTCCATCAGGAAGGTGCGCAACTCTCCTTACTCAGTTTTCTTAGTTTTTCAGATGATTATATGCCAGATGGTCCCATCGTGCCGATCGATGCCTATATGCCTACGAACAACCCGTACTCTCCATGGCCGTCGAAAGCGGTACGTCGCCTATGGTCGGAGACGTGGACCAATTAACTCAGACGAATTCTTAGCATTTTCTGACAGCAATGCTGTTCAGCTCCGCTCGCATTCCATTCTCTGATGCACAAAAGCGAGCAGTGCTTGATTGGGCAAGAGATATGGGCGCTCAAGACGTGCCGTCCCTCTATTCGATTAAGAAGTGGTCGGAGATCATCGAAGGGACTGTTGGAAGGCCCACCAAGAGGGTTACGTCCTTGTTGGGAAACGTTTTCTACATAAATGAAATATCAAATGCTATCGCAATGGTAAGTTGGTCAATGAATCAGGGCGATGCTGATCTGTTTTCAGGACTATTCGAACCCGCTTACCCGTTTCGCCATGCGAGATTACCCTGAAGATTGCGGATTAGGCATGTCTCAGATATTCAACGGAGAAAAGTTACTCCTTGGAAGTCCATCTCCCCCCGCTGTGCGTGTTGGAGCTAAAGTCTTTTTTGTCAATGAGGTACTCCAGGAAGACTCGGGAGGTTACTTTATTCCAGAGCGCTTCTTTTACCGTGCTTCAACTCTCGAGGGATCATCACAGGATGACTGTGACCGTGTTGTGTATGCACTAGGCCGAGAAGCTGAATGCACTGAGGTATGGGTTCTCAGCGGTCAATATGACCTGTTATCTTATCAACATCCTTAGGCTGGTTTTCTTGTCAGCGACACCTTGATCATTGTCCCGACATCTGGATTCACACGAAATTATGCGGACCTTGTGGAGAATGGCGACGAACTCGTATGGGGACTGACGGGTGAGTCTCCTACATGTTCTATATCCGCTCTGGAGTCATACCATTCTGTAGACTCATCCAAAAAGTTCGCGACTCTCGATCCACATCCCCTTCGTGCGAAGTCTCAGGACCGTATGGTGTACAACGTTCCGTTGATCATCTTCATGGATGACGTCTCTGGGAACGTATCGAAGCAATGGAATAAACATATTGTCGTTTACGTCTCCAACGCAAATTTACCTAGGGAGATGATGGAGAAAGAGTCTTGCATACGCTTTGTGACCGGTTCGCCACATGCCAGTCCCATGGAACTAATGGCTGCAGTGAGGGAATCGATCTGGTAAGTTGGTACACGAGCCTCACTCCTTTGTCTGATACTGGCAGCAGTAGGGCCACTGAAGATGGTGTAGTCGCCTGGGACTCCAAGGGGTGCGAGGAGGTTCTCCTCCTTCCGAGTGTCCTGTTATTCTCTGGGGACAATCCAATGCAGGCAGAGATGTGCAGCCACGCTGGCCTCAATTGCAACCATTTTTGCCGGACATGCAGTGTTGGAGGCACAAAGGCGCACAAAGAATCAGATAATGGCTTCGAGGAATTGTTTGCGGTACGCTTGGCCTCTGCTGTAAGGTCGAGAATCCTGATCTAAAGTCAGTCTGGCGCAATACGTGATCCAAGTGCTACCATCCGAACAGTTCACAATCAAATCCAGCTGGCTCAGGAAAGTGGCGCCACTGACAAGATCAGGAACTCTGTTAGCACCACGGGTGTGCGCGATACGGCAGTAGATGCGATTATTAATACAATAGTGGAGACGGGGAAACGGTTACGAAAGCGGGATTCAAGGCCTCACAGAATGTCAGAACAAGACATCAGGAATACGTTGGCGAAGGAACTCGAAAGCCGTCTGAATGGGAACTCCCTTGACAGTGTGATCAATCCACTTCTTGGACTGCCAGGTGAGCGTCTGTCCTAGTTGGTCACAGAGTGATGCGATTGCATTGTAGGTGTGAATATTCACTTGGACACACCAACGGAGGTTCTCCATACGGTCCTTCTTGGTATTATAAAGTATCTCTGGGGTCAGACGACACACGTCCTCGACAAAGAAAAGCGGCTTGCCGTCTTTCAGAGCCGCCTCGAGTCAATCCAACTTGAGGGAATGGATGCGCCGTCTCTCAATGCTGAGTATATATGTCATTACAAGGGCGGCTTGATCGGCAAACATTTCAAGAGTCTGGCACAAGTGATGCCATACGCCGTCTACGATCTTGTGCCTCCCGAATTATTGGATACTTGGACAGTGGCTGGTGAGCTTGTCGCTCTTGTCTGGAGTACAGAAATTAAAGACATGAATGCATACTTGGTATGTTGTCCCTTCCCGGATGCTCTCCTTCTCATAGAATTTTTAACGCAGGTAAAGCTGTCGAAGACAATAGACGATTTCCTCAACCTTACTGCCAAATGTGCCCCTAGCATCTTGATCATGAAGCCGAAGTTCCATTTCTTGGTTCACCTGCCGCTCTACATACGCCGCTTTGGTCCACCTATAGGATTTTCGACTGAGCGGTATGAGTCCTTTAATCATATCTTCCGCCTTACGTGTGTGCACAGTAATCGAAGATCGCCCAGTCGAGACAGCTGCAAGACCTTCTCCCGTCAAGATATTGTTAGGCATATTGTAACGGGTGGCTATTGGTTCAACCTCGCAGAGAAACGTTGGGTCCGGGGGGGCAAGAATGCCATCGAATACATTGCAAATCACCCTACCCAGGCGCGTCTGCTGGGAGTGTCCTTTACACAGCGTAAGATTGACTTCCTATCTAATTAGTACGCGTTGACATCAACTTATAAAAGAGCCACGCAATCAGTTTCAGACCTCTATAAACCAGGCTGGACGTAAGGTGAAACCACGGCCAGTCAAGTGGGAACAAACACGCTGTGCAAACTTGGTTTCACCAATGGATTCGGATGAGAGGTGGTTCTACCAGGGCGCGACGTTCGTGGCCGAAAACGGCAATATAATCTCAATAGGTGAGCATGCCAGCGTGTTGTTTCGTGACAACGAGACGAATATAGTGAGCGCACTTCACTATTTTTCGTCTTGTATGGTTGTACTTAAGCATGAACAGAGGAAAGTTGGGCGTATACGTGAAATTCTACTGTCCACAACACAGGAGCGCACAGTGGAATACGTCGCTGTCCAAGTGTTCGAATTTGGTCCCGCATTACATGCTCGTCTTCACGTCCCTTGCCTTAAGCTAACGGACGTAGAAGTCGTCGTTTCTGGAGAGGTCAGTTAACTCGAGTCTTTCCATGTACTAACACCTTAAATGTTTCTGTAGGACATTCTGTGCGCGGTAAACGTCCAACACAACTGCATTGACTCGCAGTGTAAGCGTTTGCGCCAGAAGCAATTAATGCAAGAGCGATCTGTGACGAGACGGACGGCAGATGTCATTCACCACGAACCAACCCTCGACTTCTTCCTCAATGTATGGTCAATTCACAACCATACGCTCATATCATCCAGTCTCGCTGAGCACCTCCAAAGCTCACCGGTTCGTGTTACCAATCCCACTGATGTCCGACGAAACACGAGCAAGCAAGTTCGTGAAAAACGCGCAGTGCAGAGGCAGAAAACACCTGCAGACAAGGTCACCGAGAGCAGGCTGCAGTCAGGTAAGAATGCGACCTCCACATATCGAACCACCAGTCAGAAACCTACTCACGGGGCCGTAGCGACAACCAAGCCCATAGTGGAAATAGCAGGCACCATATCTGCTGGCGCTACCGCAAGCAGTTCTAGCGCAGGCTACCCCCACTTTCCTCGTGTACCCCCTCCTCGCGCTCCTCCCCTTCCTCAAGTCCCCTCCCTTCCTCGCACTCCTCCCCTTCCTCAAGTCCCCTCCCTTCCTCGCGCTCCTCCCCTTCCTCAAGTCCCCTCCTTTCCTCGCGCTCCTCCCCTTCCTCAAGTCCCCTCCTTTCCTCGCGCTCCTCCCCTTCCTCAAGTCCCCTCCCTTCCTCAAGCCCCCTTCTTTCCTCGCGCTCCTCCCCTTCCTCAAGTCCCCTCCCTTCCTCAAGTCCCCTCCTTTCCTCGCGCTCCTCCCCTTCCTCAAGTTCGCACTCCTCCCCTTCCTCAAGTCCCCTCCCTTCCTCGCGCTCCTCCCCTTCCTCAAGTCCCCTCCCTTCCTCAAGTCCCCTCCCTTCCTCAAGTCCCCCCCCTTCCTCGCGCTCCTCCCCTTCCTCGCGCTCCCCCCCTTCCTCAAGTCCCCCCCCTTTCTCGCATCCCCCTCCTTCCTCGCGCCCCTCCCCTTCCTTGTGTCCCACTGCAACCTGCTGTTATCGTGTCAGCTGCATCGCACGATGTGTCTGGGGGCACCTCCGCCAGGAGCTCTAGCGTAGGCCATCCTTCCTTGCCTTACGTCCCACTGAAGCCCGCCGCCGTCGTGTCAACTGCATCGCACAATACATTTGTAGGTACCTCCGCCGACAGCTTATATGGCATGATTGCAGGCAACCCCACCAGTACCACTCCGGGCGGCTTCACAGCAGGTCATTCTCCTGCTCCCCATGTCATGCTTCAATCTACTGTCATGGCGTCGAGCATGCCGCACTGGCAACAGCCCCACTCGTCTCTTCATCCCATGTCCCAGGTGAGCCAACTTAGTTTCTGGCAGAATTTTGGAATCACCATGCATTGACAGATGGTACTACCATCAGCCGGGCCCTTCATGCATTCAGCAATGTCTCACCAATCTACGCTGTCATACCAAGGGGGTGTTCCAACATCTTACCCCCTGCCCACCATGGTCCCTTCATATGTACATCATGCGTCGTCTTCCCCGAACGCCTCGCATACATTCATGCATTCACCGCTGTCAAATTCTCGTGATGGGTGGCCGATGCAGAGTGGCCCCACAAATAACTCGATTTCAACTCCCTGTACTCATCCTTTCCATACTTACAATCTACCACACGATTTTCAAATGTACGATGTTTCTCCTTCGTTCACTGATTGACCAATAAACTTTGTTATCCTCGTTTCAATGCAATCATGTGACGTCCAATGTATTATTTGCGTGGCTGTGACGCTCCGAGCTTCCAAGCTTGACACTGCCTCGGACTCCAACATGCTGTCTGGTATCAAAGTGCGCACCTCCAATGGTGAGCGCAAGAAGAGCCAGGCAGTCAGCGTCTCTTTCTCAGCTGGCTTGCCGGCCATCAAGGGTAAGGGTCGAGGTGACAGACAGAAGATTAACTCTCCGTTACCAAGCACGGCGTCCGGCGCCTCCCACCCCCAGTCCCAATTTGGCTCACCACCCAGCATCTCTGACACGAGAGTTGGCTCGTCAAGCGGCGTATCAAACCCTAGAGGCAGTCACTTCAAGTCTGCATCAGTCACGGGGGCCCATGACGATGGACTGGGTCTCATCAGTGCGGGTGTGCACCGTGCAAGAGAAGAAGAAGAACACTCGAACCTACAACTGTCGAGCCAGCAGATCAAACGACTCAAAGTTGCTGCCCAGAAGTACGAGGATACCGGTATTCCGCTCGACAAACTGAACAAATTCATTGAGGTGCGTGCACCCAGCTGTCTGGACTCGTTGCTAATTATATCCTATACAGCTCGGCGACTTAGCCTCCATGATGGTTGATCTTAAGGCGACAATGCTGCTAAGCGGAGTAGCAGAAAGGGCGAAGCAAGGTATGGAAGCCAAAGCTCAAATTGATTCTAAGGACTTCTTGGTGAGTTTCACTCCGTCTCGGACTACTAGGAAGATTATTGATGCAAAAGGTAGTCGCTTTTGCGTGCCCAGATCCTCGCCTGCCTCCTGTCCCCAAATCTTCCTGGCTACGTTTCAGGCACGACCGACAATGTCATGGTATGTACCGTTGCCATTTCCAATGTCAAAGTTAACGTGTTTGCATAGAAATTTATGGAGGCTCACATGGATCTATTCAAGGTCTCGAAAATCATGTTCTATGACGGTAACATTAGGCCGCACCTTAGGAGGAACGTGTCGAGAGTCTTGGCCACTGTACGCGGCCAGATTAAGAGCATGGTAAGCATTCACCTGTAACTGATCACCGACTACTCAAAGGTTGATGTTTGCAGGTGATAAAGTCGATTTCTCGAAAGTGGCCTGTCGTAGACTTGGTCCTTGTACTTTCGCGCATAGCTGGTCATCTGGATGTCGATGCTTCTCATTGGGCGCGGTTCGCTTTCCTGGTACATTTTATTGGTACCTCTATTCAGATGACACTCATGTATTCAGCGGACCACCGTTCGATATTTCCTCATGCTCATTGAAGACTACCATGAGCTCTCTCTTGGTGAACTCTACACGCCAACGATGTTGGACTGGATGGAAGCGCGCTTCCACGATCGTGTCATCTCGCAACTCGGGTTAACCATGGCACAGGTCCGAGCAAGGCGGATTGCGGATAAGTTAGATATCGATGATGAAGCTAACGAGGACACTGACGAAGATGGGGACAATATTATTGATGAAGACGACCCGTATGGTTTCAAGCTATATGAAGATACACTGAGCGCCCCCCAGCCTCGTTCCCCCATTGCTGTACGTAGTCAAGACCCAGAGAATGCTGG
Organism: Pulveroboletus aff. ridleyi; assembly: GCA_038094035.1. Classification (NCBI taxonomy): domain Eukaryota; kingdom Fungi; phylum Basidiomycota; class Agaricomycetes; order Boletales; family Boletaceae; genus Pulveroboletus; species Pulveroboletus aff. ridleyi. Next base: position 9,499 of record JBBPTJ010000722.1, read on the forward strand.
AGACAAGGACGTCGAGATACCTGACGTAGCTGAAGACCAAGACGTTGAGGGCTCAGATGCAGGCGATGTGGGTAAAGCACAGGGAGACGAGGGGCCTGTCTACCGCGCGAAGGACCTATGGACATTCACCGACCAACTACTCGTGACAATCAAGGAGATGGCTTGGGAGGAATCGGACAGCGAAGATGCATTCAAGAGGAAGTATGCAGCGTAAGTGAGATGTGAATATGATCTACTCCGTTGTACTGATGCATGTGTTAGTCATTTCGTGAAGTACCTTCAGAAGGACCTCGTTGACTACCCCGGGAAAAATGGGACCGTGGTATTGGACGCAGAGAACGTTGGGGAGACGATTATTGCTCCGGTGGCTTCCATGGATTGGCAGCGCGCCATCCAGAATGAGCTGGTATGGTGATTCGTATCTAGACTTTGGCACTGCCCTATATAATACCCCCCCCCCTCCCCTCGCATGGTTTTCTCTTTTCTCCTTCTCCTCTTTGCATCCCTCCCTAATGACTACATGTATAATTATGTTTGAAGTTGGCAATGCACTCGTTTTGTGGAACGATCAATAGTGGACCAGTCAAGCCTGAGCACTGCAGATATGGCTGGGTAGACAACTGAGAGCAACTGCAACCTGGACAAACATGTTCAGACATAATATGTATGTCCATGTGACAATATAGTCCTGTTGTACACCTGCAGACACCATTCAAGTATGTCCTAGGAGACATCAATTCAACAACTCGGGGTGGATATAGCTTGGATCCAGATAATGTGATGTAGTCACAACATCTCGCAACAGGTGTTAACAGGATATAGCTAGTAAGATCTCCCCTAAGGCTGCAACTTAGAATAACTTGCTTATATTTTTTTCGTGTGGCCAGGATGGCAGAATGAGCATCCGAATGTATCGCTGGTGTGACAGCTACTAGGGATTTCGCAGGTAATAGCCACTTGCTACAGGCGGAAACATATACACCAATCACATTTCGATATCCTCGACATAATTACCAATCTTTACATTCACACAATATTTATTTCACCGTAGCGTGTACTTGGCGTCGAAGTCGATTTCCTCCTGGGCGAGTAGGCGTCATGGCTCCCCCATCATTAAACCTGTGTGCTGTGGGATAGCCCTTTGGCGTTAAGTTGGCAGCTCAGCTGTACGTGGCCCGGGTGCCTTGCCAAAAAAAAAAAAAAAAAAGTCCAGTGTCAGTGACTGCCTGTCAGGGACACTGTCAGTTCGGTTACACAACATCTCACTATCTTCCTATGTTCAGTGGTATTCGGTCGATTATAGCGGGTGCAAAAGGTACTTTTGTTTCATCTTTCTGCATGGGGAATGATGAAAACAATATCCTATCAGTTGATGATTTGCATACCCAAGCAAGATCGCTTGCTACCCGGTTTCAGCAAGGAGGCGGGTCCAATCACATCGACGAGGCAATCGCCCTTGATCGCAAAGCCTTGAAACTTAGCTCTCCTGGCCACTTCATGCGACATACCTCCTTGACTTGGCTTTCCATTCATCTCCGTGATCGCTACAACCAGGTCGGGGCGATGACCGACCTCG
>JBBPTJ010000723.1:0-11064 GCA_038094035.1 Pulveroboletus aff. ridleyi
GGGCCGAGTCATAGACAAGCTTTGCAGATGTGTCGTTAATGGGAGGCGGGGCAGGTTGTGCACCGGGAGTACTACTGAATGTTCGTGCTACGGCCCGGACCTCTTCTGGAGACAAGCCGGCGAGCGAACGATATTCAGGGAAATTCGCTAGATGCGGGAAACCTAGTGCATGTGAAACAAAGGCAACTAGTATCGCGATGTCCTGAAACTTCATCTCGAAGGTGAGCAAGGGGAAGCAATTTGATAGAGTGAATCAACTGACCAGCAGTGATTTTATATGCCAAAGAACGACGTATGCAAGTTAGTTACTGCCATCGATCATTACCAGTGTAGCTGCGGCGAGTCTTAGTCACAGTCCCGGTATCAATCGTTTTCGTCGATTCACGTAAAAGGTGAGAGGGAAGGCGCCCTCTTTTTTCTGATCTCCATTCGTCTCTACCTAGGTCTTTTATATCGATAGCATGTTTGCGTTGTCCCAACGAACGGTGGTCCATTGGGACAGCTGTCCGGGGCGAAGTGGATCAGCAGCGACCGGACCAAGCGAGGCTTGTCCTTATTGGAGTTATCTGTCACACTGTCGCAACAATCGTGATACCGCCCTGATTCAAGACCGGATGCTTGGCGAGGCAGCTGGCAGGGTTGCACGTCGCCACAAACTCCGTTACCTGTGCTACCGATTCGGACGGAATCCAGCTTTGCAACGCTGGGGAAATCCTTCTGCTTTGCTAGATCTGTGGCGATGGCAAGAACAGAACAGCTCGGTGATCACTAACCAAGGATGGCTGGCCCTTAATATATAACTTGCTCCGTAGACACCCTGGCCACCAGACTAGAAACAGATGCGCTTGCGGGCAATAGGTCGTGCACTCACAGCCACGGCGTAGTTACGGTGACCTATCAGAAACGTTCAACCCGTAATGCTGTATTTTCGCCCACCGTAACTGAGACTTAAAACTTACGGTGTTTCAAACTACCATAACTGCTTGAGCACCTCTGGCCGAACGAGCGCATGGCATAGCCGCAGAGGAATACCATAATAGACTCCGCATCCTCAGTAGCGATGTGCCACAGATGGCCGTATGAAAGTTTGCAGTGTTGACATCGGGTGAAAGTGCCACCGGTGCGGGGTGACCACATGGAAAGAAATTCGGTTTTAGGATAACGAGTCCCAGGAAATGATGGACGGGTGGGGATAACTCTCCAGGATCATCATCATGTACGGACTTACTGTATCGAACAAACAACCAAGTCAGGTTATTCGAAAATTTTGGCAAGCTGTAAGCCGATCAGCAGTCTGAAACAACACTCGCAGTCTATTTCCTTTATCAGTATATACGTCGGTAAGGTCAAGGTACCTGCCAATCGCATAAACATGTCCGTCGAACGGTCGAACAAAATATATCACGAGATGAAAGTGGTATGTAAGAGACTCCACCTATCGTCGTCTCGACAGTGTTAGAGCATACCCCAACCCTTGACGAGCACGCAATGAACCAAAGATGAGACGCTAAGACCATCGGGGTCATCTGATAAGGTAGGGGGAAATCCAAAATCCGTGAAGGCAGAACAAGTACACGTCCGAATGGATACAAGAAAAAAATTAAAAGATGTGTAAACCGGAATACAGATAGCACATCGAGCAGCAGGTCTGCTAGGAAAGGAGGCTGCATCATGTCGAACAGTCTGTAAGGGTAAGATTCTTCAAGTTTTTGCTATAAAAGCATCGTTCACTAATGCTGTAACGGGCACGATCATCAGTCGAAACTTACTTTCCATCGAATAGTCCCCAGTAACCCTGTTCATGTCATGTAAGTCGTTGCCATTAAACTGATAACAAGAGGCGATTACCTCGACTCCACCGTATTGTTGACCCTGATATGCGGTGTCAGTACTCTCACGCCATTAACCTCAAAAATGTGGGTACACACCTGCCATGCCTGGTCTTGGTACTACACAGCGCCGTGAGCAAAGCATTTCAAAGAAAAAAAAAGAAACAGAAAACGGACCTCGAAGAAAAAGTATTCCGTACCATTTTGAGTTGCTACACAGTAAGATCAGTTGCACTGCAAACGTGAAACCCTTCAGAATACTCGCCTTGGCAAGCAAAGGTGTCGATGAAGTACTGAGAGTGACTGAGAACTGTCGACTTGCCCTAGAAATCTATATAAACGCACCTGCAAGTTGTCGACAGAAGCGACAGACGGGCCATCATTCGGATTGTAGTTGAATGTGGACGTATTCTGACCGAGCGAGCATCAGCATATTAGCGTCGTCGGTGCACATAACGGCGTACTGTTGGCCAGCCAGTCTCGGCAATATACATGTAAGGACTGTTGGAAAGCGCTTTGGCAGGGACGACATTCGTCTCCTCGAAAAACTGCGCGGTCCATTGGGCAGCATTCTGGATGCTCACATTGGCAAACCACGGGTGAACATTGGACATCCCGTAGTCCACCGCTTTAAGCACTTGAGTGTTGAAGTAGCTTCCCGCTTCGGCATTACCGACTTGTATGGTCTTTCCCAGGTTCATCTGGGTAAGCATGTCGCGAGTGTCTTGGATCCACGGGAGAAGCATCGCGGCAGCTGGGGTGAAAATGAGGCCGAACGCATCAATGCCGTCATGATAAAAACCTACCTGTATTTCCAGCGGCGCCATTGGGGTCCGTCTGGCCTGCCCCCGTGATATAACTGTTTGAGCAAGGTAAGGGGTATGATTCACGCCAGCGCGGAAACACCTACTCCAGAATGAATTCATTACCGACAGTCACGCCGCTAACGTGGTCAGCACCATACTGCTGGATCGCAGTCTGGATCTCTCCCTTCTGACGCTCATAGGCGGTTCCATTGTCAGTGGCTGCAGGGTAATTCCCGAGCCATACACTCATGTTGACCTTGGTGGCTTGGATAGCCGCAAGAACAAGCGAAGACTGGTTGCAATCTGCGCCGTAGAGACGAATGTTGGTCGTGATTTGAGACAATTGCTTGGAAACTATGAGTTGAATGCCAACAGAAAAATAGTGCCAAGTACCTGCATGTCCTCAATGACAGAGTCTACCGGCCGGATTATTGAGGATACGTGATGGGGAGGGGAAACGCAAGCTCACCGAGGGTTGCTCCGCAATCTGGTAGTTGGGAGCCAGTGGGAGTGTACGCGACACCCCAGAACATTTGTTTCAGAGCCGGGTTCTTCTGGAAGTTGCTGGGGTCATTTGGGTTAGTGCCTGCAGGAGCAGTGGTGCTACTGGAAGAGCTGCTGCCATTTTTCTTCGAGAGCACGACGCCGAGGGTGACACCAACTGCGATGAGCACAGCGAGGGCCAGTACGGAGCCGATGACCTTGAACGATAGATCGCCAAGTGAGCCTAGGCTGGGAGGAAGAGAGAGCACTCACGATGAACTTGGACCGTTTGTTGGACCTTTGCGTCTTCTCGAGCCAGTCGCTGTTGCGAGGCGCGTCCAAGTTCTCGTACGCGTTTGGGGGCGGCATGTAGGGCGCTTCAGCAAAAGCAGAGGGTTGGGCGTTCCGAAAATTTGGATTGTATAAATCTGTTGTCGAGTGCAAGGGTGAAGGAGTGTGGATGCCGGGCTGGCTATGGACGGGCTGCGCAGCAGTCAGTAGAGATGATAACGGTGGTCGTCAAGGTGGGAAGAGGACGAGGACGCGAACGAGCATTACATATATGTGTATATGTATTTGCCTCTGAAGAGAAACAAACATACGGGATCATCATAGTAACTCTGCATTTCTGGAGTAGCGGCTGGAGGGATACTGTGGTATGCTGGCACCTGCTGCATCATATGGTCCCCGCCGCGCTGCATGACTGCTCGTGGAGGAAAACGACAAGACGGTGGGAGAGCACATGACAAGGGATATTCATTTCGGGTATGGATTGAGGGACACCGCCGCATTCTCGTTATTTCCGCCTTATGGACATGGCGACATTGCTCGAGGCGTCGTACTGTGGGCACGCCAGCACTCGAGCGCGTTCTCCGCAGTCGTGATCGTCCTCAAGAAACGCGTGGACGAGTCGAACGGATGCCGACGCACATACGCGACTGAGCGGGGTCATCTTCGGAATTCGGATATGACGGCTATAAACAGTCCGCCATCGATACTACAACTAAATTACGACGACCGAAGAGCAACGGGGAAAACTAGACAAGAATGGTCGGCAGGGCCAGTCTCGAGTAGCGCAACATCGCAACTCGCGCCACCCCTCCTCGGCACATCAGATATAACGTCACGTGTGCATCGCCTCTGGACGCGAGGAGACTAGGTGCTCATGTTAACCCCCGGGGAGAGCCCCTCTGGAAGAAGTGTATGTCCTCTTTGCTTCCTCGACAATCTCGAGCGGTGTCTGCCATCGTCACTCCCACTTCGTTGGGATGGCAAGGTGCGACTGCGATTGAGGGAGGCCGATGTTGGATTGCCCGAGGTCGACGGATCCCGTTCAACAACAGGAGGGAGTGGAGTCCGACTCCGTGGGGCATTTGAGCGATCAGGGGGATCTATGACGGATAGGCCGATCCAGAAGTGGAAGCAAAGATGAATGTCAAGTGGCCGTGGAGTACAAAAAGAGTCGACGTTCAGCGACGTGGAAGGGCAAGGCGCGGTGGCGCAGAGGAGGGTAACCCACCGAGAGGTTCGTGTGTGGTGCGCCGGCGGGAGATGCGTCGATTCTCTTTTCCGACAAGCTTCCACCCACCCGTGGATGGATGTTCGTCATCGGAGCTGGGTAAGACCAGATCGGGATCGTCCGGCTCATGTGAAGGATGGCGAACAGAGTGGGGTAGTGGACGCCATGAGGAGGAGGGATCTGAGCGTGGCGGCGGTGGTATGTCGAACAAAAAGCAGTCTTGTTGATCAATGAGGAACTCGAGGACTTTTTGGCTGAGCTGATGTTCGCCAGGAGAAAGCTCGTGATTAGGGTGAGAGATGAGACCGGGACGGAAGATGACGGCGAGATCTGAGAGAGCGTGGGTTAGCGGACGGGAGGCGAGAAGAAGCGGGGACGGACTAGCAGCTGTCATGAGATTCTTGTCTGACTTGCGTGCGAAAACAGACAGAAGATCGAGGACATAGAGGAGGAGGTACTGATTCGCTCTGGGCATGCGAGAAATCAAATGCCTGTAGGTGGTCACAACGTTGTCATGGTTGAATGGTTGCCTCGCTAATGGGGAGGTTAGGGGCGGGCATCCGGCGGCGAACGGAGAGGGCACTCACCAAGGGCATCTCGAAACTGGGAAAAGAAATGAGGCAAGTGTGAAGACAGAAGAGGGAGGACGCACATCGTGATACATGTCGTGTGGAATGACCGGTTCCTGATAAGTGCAGAAATAGGGGAACGAGTGGGAAAGTGGAGCGGGCGGAACTTACAGGCATCTGAGTAAGGTAACGTCGAAAGACGCTGGCGACATCGTGAGCTGTGTACTGTTCGTTCTTCCAGTCGAGAGATTTTCCAAACTAGGGAATGTGTGAGTGGAAAGGGCAGGAGGACAGAGGAGCACGCACACGAGGCGGTGTCTCGAAGGCAGCCTGGAGGTCGCGCATGCGTTTGGCGGAACCGTTCACGCGGAAGGTGCCTGCAACCTCGGTAGCTGTGGGGGATGAGTGATGGTGACACGAATGGGGGTAGACCAGTACCGTTTTCTTTCAGATAGAGGCCGCTGTGGGGAGTGAGCGGGGCGCGGCAGAGAGGGGACAAAGACGAACCACTTTGCGACGACGACAGGAATATATCCCCACACGTAGAGGTCTCCGTTGGCATTGGCGGTAGATATTTGCACGCTGGCACGTCTGAGAGAGTCCTTGAGTGGCTTACCAAAGACGGGATGGTGCTCGGACGAGGGTGCTTTGGAGGGGTGAGGCGGTGAAGGAGACAAGATACAAAACGTACGTTTGTTGTATTCTGAAAACTTTTTTGACTTCTGGGCATGCGTGAATTGGGTCCACCATTTGAGCAGGGACGCCTTCGAGGGCGGGTTGTCGGGCACCATCGCGGCGGGCAGGGGGCGGGGTGGGAGCAACCTAAGTGACACAGCCACACTGTACCCGGACAGATGCCGACGTTCCTATAAAGATCAGTGACAGCGTCGCGGTCGTGCCATGGCCTTGACCGATATCATCCCCTTGGTGGGCCTGGCAGCCGCCGTGCTCCTTCTCAGGTCACTCCCTGCTCGTGCACAGACCACGTCGCTCACCGACGATGAGTTCGACGTTGTGATCGTCGGCGGAGGTGCGTCACCTCCTCTTTGCATCACCCAACTCATTCCCTTCCCCGCAGGTACCGCCGGCTGTGTCCTTGCCGCCCGTCTCTCTGAGCGTCCAGACATCCGCGTCCTCCTCATCGAGGCTGGTCAAAGGTACGTCCCGCCTTCGCCATCTCCGCATCCCCCCGACGGCCCCCCAGCGGAAAGGCCCTCGTCAAGAGTAGAATGCCCATCGCGTTTTCGAAGCTCTTCCATGGCACACACGACTACAATCTCTACACAGAGCCACAGCCACATGCGTCCAACAAGAAGAAGTACTGGCCTCGCGGTACGTCTTCCGTCTCTCCCCCTTTCTCCGCTCATAGCCACTCAGCCCGTCTGCTCGGCGGATGTATGTATCTTCTTCTTCTTCCCTCGTTTGCTCTCTAAGTCTCTCCTCAAGGTTCCTCTATAAATGCCATGATGCATGTCCTCCCTCTTCCTCTCTCTTTCTACCCTCACCTCCATCAGGGCCCAGTACGGTGCACCTTCCGACTACGACGAGTTCGCCACTATCATTGGTGATGACTCTTGGTCTTGGAAAAACTTTGAAGCGTACACACCTCTCTGGCCCTTGTTTTTCTTTCTGCGCTTACACCTCCCGCAGGTATTTCCGCAAGTTCGAAAAATATACTCCAGACCCCAGATTCCCACATGTCGATCCCTCTCTCCGCGGTTCACATGGCCCGGTCACTGTTGGGTACCATGCCCACATTTGGGAGGGAAGCCCCCTTTTCGTCGACGCAGCTGTCAACGCCGGTATCCCCTTCAGTCCTGACTTCGCGACCTCGAACGGAACACTTGGCACCAACAAGGTACGTCCCTATCCCTTTCAATCCTGGTCGTCCATTGACCCTTCCTGACAGATTAGTGAGTACTGTGTACCTCTCGGCCCGTCACTGGCTCACCGCCTCCCAGTGACGTATATTGACAGTCACAAACAACGCGTGTCTGCTGAATCGGCCTACCTTACCCCTCGAGTCCTTTCCAGGCCTAATTTGAAAGTTGTTACGCTTGCCCGCGTCACAAAGATCATCTTTGATACTTCCTCGGGTATCCCACGCGCTGTGGCTGTCGAGTTTTCCAGCTCAAAGCAGCACGCTTCCCCCTTTCGTGCCAAAGCACGCAAGGAAGTCATCGTTTGGTATGGTCCTCACCTTCTCAAGCACTTTATCCCACAACGCTTCACAGCGGTGGGGCAGTTCACACTCCTCAAATTCTGATGCTCTCCGGTATCGGACCGGCATCTCTCCTCAAGGAGCACAACATTCCTGTCCTCGTCGACTGTCCTGGCGTAGGTGCTAATCTTAGCGACCACCCTGCATTCCCCCTGTGTCTCAAAGACAAACTCGGTGTTTCCATTAACTATACGAAGCCATACGACCTGTTCAGTACTCTCAGGTTCTTGAAAGCAGTTGCGCAGTACAAGATCTTCCGAACGGGTCCCCTCTCTAGCAACGTTGGCTCGTGTTTCCCACAGGCTTTTACAAGGTTGTTGACTTCGCTTAGGTCGGAGAAGCAGTCGCCTTCTTCCGAGCGGACGATCAGAAGTTATTCCCTCCTGCGGAATACAAGAATGACATCGAGGATAGCACCTCAGCTCCAGACGCACCTGATATTGAACTGATCCTAACTCCTACCGTCCTGAGGGGTCGCGACCTCTCGCAAGAACCCGGGTTGCATGGATACGCCATCTTGGTCACACTCTTGCGGCGAGTATCTTTCCTTCTTGAGTGTATCCAATACTGACCCACCTCCAGCCCAACAAGCGTTGGTAGCGTTCAACTCAAGTCTGCAGACCCCTGGGACGATCCTCTCATCGATCCAAAGTCAGTTCTGGTTCCCTTTCCCATTTCCACCGCTCACGGGCGTCCTCAGCTACCTCGCCACTCGACATGATCTCGACGTATTGATTCGTGGTGTCCGTGTGGCATACAAGATTGCCCATACGGCTCCCTTTACAAACATTACGGATGTCGGCTGCACCCACCCCTTCTTGGACCATCACTTTGACCAGTTGAGTGACAAGGAGCTCGGCGAAATCATTAGGGACCGAGTGGAAACCCTCTACCATCCATTTGGGACTTGTACGATGGGCAAGGCGGACAATCCGGCTGCAGTCTTGGACACAAAGTTGAGAGTCCGGGGTACCCTCGGTCTGAGAGTCTGTGATGCTTCTGTGTATCCCAAGCTGGTCTCGGGTCATACGGCAAGTTGCCTTGCCACGTGTTTCCGTCGACGCTCATTTACTGATTCGATTAGGCTGGACCTGTCTTTGCCGCTGCGGAAAAGCTTGCGGATATAATCAAAGCTGAATATAAAGCTACTGTGTAGTCTGTTTGACATCTCATTATGGGGTGTTTTTGTGTCTTGGAGCATATTAATGTTAACTATTGTGTGTGCAAGAACGGCCAGACAGCCCCCTCTTTTCGTCCTCCAGTGACACCGAGCACAGCGTATTGTCTACCCATGCCAAGTGGATTCACGAGCCGATTGACGCTCTCTGCAATCGCTGTCCTTCTCTCCTCGGTAGGGGCAGCCTTGATGAGACGGTCAGCCCGCACCTGTACACCCACTTCATTGAGGAACGTGCCCTGTGGGAGCGTCCCGTGGGGTGTGACTAAGGGCCGTATTAGTGGTGAACGGAGATGGAAGGGTACGGGAGGCTGACCGAGACCGGAAAGAACCTCCTTTAAGAGGGCAAAATCAACGTTGGCAGTCACGTCACATTCGCCCGGAAGATGAAATAGGTCGACGATCTGGTGATCTTTGAAAGCCTAGCGGGGCAAGTGAGTATCGTCAGTGGTCGTGGTGTTGGGGACGATGAAGGGGGTACGTACGCGCAACGAGTTTCCTACTGCTTTTTCGGTGCCATAGTCGACGATGAGGGCGCATCCGCCTCCGTCTTTCGAGGTGGGCTGTCGGGAGAGCAACTCGGCGATCTGGCGGGCGACTTTGATGGATGCACCGGAGACTTCGATGCGAGCGCCAACGGGAAGGTCCGCGAAACGCGGAGAGGCGTGTCCTAGGAGCGTGGATGTCGCGGTGGGCATCGGAGAGAGCACGGAGGTCCACCGCGGGGAGAGGGGCTGGAGAGGTGGGGGAGGTAGCGGTGTGTCGGGGCAACCGATGGGGGTGAGAGGTGAAGGTGGGGGACAGGCATAGCGGATGCTCGGGTCGTTGGCGGGTGCGATAAGGACTTCGTGCCATCCTTGAGTCGTTTTCTGTGCGCATTGCCAGAGAGGTATGAATGATGGACAGTGCGGTGGGCCAGAGAGCAACGAACCTGGATGACGTGCACGGGGAGCGCGTCAAAGAATTCGTGTGCGACGAGCATGGTGAAGCGGTCATCCCGGTGGGTAACCTGGTCGAGGGTGTCGTGCCAGCAGACCGGAATGCGATCGCGTTCGTGCGCAGTGTGGAGGGTCGCGCGTTGGAGGGCACGCATGGCAGGGCTCGTCTCGACGAGGTGCACGCCATCGAGTTTGTCGCGTACGGCTGGAAGCTGGCGGACGACCTAGAGGTGTGCGCATGAACAGCGTGAAGCGCAGAGAGTGGCGGGAGGAACGAACCCGTAGGACATCGTCCATGAGGGTCCCGCGTCCTGGACCGAGTTCGACTATCCGAAACGGTTTTGAGCCCTCGTCCATCCATCGTCCGATCATCCAGAGGGCGAGGACCTGTTCGCGCGTCCGGTCGGGGTCACGCATACAAGAGTCAGACGGGGGCGCACCTCGCCAAAGACCTGGCTGATTTCGGGGCTGGTGGTGAAGTCACCGCGGGTGCCAAAGACGGGGTGAGATGACTTGGTGTAGTAACCGTGGAGGGGGTGAGCGAGGGCGAGTTGCATGTACGTTGCGAACGAGAGTGGGCCGGTTGCCTGTGTGGGAGTCAGTCAGGACGACGGGGAGGAGGCGAAGGTGACCTTGAAGCTGTCCAGCATGACTCGCTCGATCTCTGTCTGACCATGATGGACTCGGAGTGAGCGTGACAGTCGAGCAAGTCTCATCTCGAGTCAGGACGGAGTCAAGTATTTATGGATGCCATCATCTGACCCCATCCCCATCCCCTCCTGCCTCTTCCCCTCATGACCACCCGTACGTTCATGCCATCCCTGAGGCATATCTGACATCTCGCCAGGCATCCAGTTTGAAAACAGCAGCGATATCGGCGTATTCGCCAAACTCACCAACAGCTATTGCCTGGCTGCCCTGCACACCTCCGCCAACTTTTACTCTGCCTTCGAGGCAGAACTCGCCGATGTCATCCCCATCGTGCACACTACCATCGGGGGTACCCGCATCGTCGGCCGTCTAACCGCAGGTGAGCCTCATCCCCCGCTCGCCCCATCCGACACCCATCTCGCCATCGACAGGAAATAGACACGGTCTGCTCGTCCCCTCGACGACCACAGACCAAGAACTCCAGCACCTTCGGAATTCCCTCCCAGACGCAGTCGGCATCCAGCGCGTCGAAGAGCGTCTCTCCGCCCTCGGTAACGTCATCGCCTGCAATGACTATGTCGCACTCGTCCATCCCGACGTCGATCGTGAAACAGAAGAGATCATCGCAGACGTCCTCAAGGTCGAGGTCTTCCGACAGACAATCGCCGACAACGTCCTCGTCGGGAGTTATTGTGCCATCACCAACCAGGGCGGTCTCGTCCATCCAAAAACGAGCATACAAGATCAAGACGAGTTGAGCAGTTTGCTTCAGGTACCCTTGGTGGTATGTCACTCTGGTACTCTCGCACTACCCGGCATCTGACCGCATCAAGGCGGGTACTGTCAACCGTGGCTCGGATGTCATCGGTGC
>JBBPTJ010000726.1:0-11041 GCA_038094035.1 Pulveroboletus aff. ridleyi
TACAACAAAGAATCCTTTCCAGATGGATAAGGATTGAATAAAGGGTGCGAGTATAGACTCGACCCAAGGGAGGGGGACAGGAGAGACACAGGGAGCGAGAGGAGACAGCTGGCCAGTAGCCCAGTTCACACAGATAGGAAGTGGAGGGGAAGAAGATCCATTAAAAATGGTAGGGACACACTTTTATAGTCCCGGGAATACCCATAGACTTATATCTACAAGACCTAACTAGTCCGGGTCCAAATGGCACCCAGCAGGTATGTAAGCCAAATGAAACCGATCCGGACAAACGGATCTGGCACCGGATTGATGCAGTCCGGACCCGGAACAAACGGCTGGATTGTACAAACAGATACGGATGGACGGAGACATCAACAGAAGATAAAAAAAACCTACCCGGATGGACGATGGACACTACGGATGCTTGAACGGAATCTTGTAATAGACAGAAAAGGGGGTTTACAACCGTAGGAGGATTCGACCTTCTACAGCACATAAAGATATAATTGCTCTTGTGTCCAGGAGCAACTCCTAGGTACACTATAAGCTCTGACTTAGGAGCCATCTTGTTGGTGCGCACTTCCTGAGGGATGAATGTTAGAGATGACAATTCCGATCTCCTCCGGGCCCTCCTGTAAAACTCCGAGATTCCTTAATGAAGTTCTGGATGAACTCATATAACTCCTACATAGGAGTTACCAAAGTCCTACAGAAGCAGTCGGAGATGGATAGGAAGGCCAGACTTGTGCCCAATGGCATATCAGTACGCATTTCTTATGTCATTTCTTTACCCTATCTTCGCTTCATTCTCATTCCATAACTTCATGCTGTTTCCTCTTTGCTTTTACCATTTCCTTACAGAGATCACTTGTTTCACTTCAGAGTTGATTGGACTTCGCGCTCGCATCTTCGCCTACCTTATATATATATTCCCTTTCACTCCTGGGCTCTCCTCAGTCGTTCCTGCTACTCCTTGGGCAGTGGCCGAGGTGAGCACCAGCTTTGCTTTACCTTACTACTATTGCTAATTAGTGTAGTGGGCAATCACTGCCCTTTTTACTTAGATTTTTCACAATGAATACGTATGTTGCACATCCAAACACACGCAAGTAGCTAATGTCAGGCTTTTCCTTGTAAAGGAGCTCATAAGGGGTACACCATTCATGTCAGCAGAGCAGTGTCCTATTGTACAAATGACAAGCATGTGTCATTGAAAATTCCCACCAGCTATCAGGAATGCAAGTCTCAAGGCACATAGCTTCTGATTTGTCCATGGCAGTGTGCATAAAGCACTCAGCCTGGCCATTCTGCTGTGGAACATGTAGGGTGCTCTGGAATACACGGATCCCATTGTTGGCCAAGAGCTTATCAAAAGCATGAGATTTATACTCTCCCCCTGCATCAGAAATCCATCCTTTGACTTTGGCAGAAAATTGCATCTGGACCATTGATAGAAAATGTTTAGTGACTGTCAATGCAGCATCTTTCATGTGCAGAGAGGTCATCCAGGCAAAGGAGGTGTAATCATTCACAAATGTAATAACATATTTGTAGTGGTGATACCATTCAATGGGAAATGACTTTATGTCAGAGTGCACAAGCTCAAATACTTGACTGGCTCTATGCACATCAGGTGGAAAGGCGCAATTGGGCATTTTGCCTATAACGCAGCCAGGACAGATAGTGTCCTCCTGTGGTGTGGATATCTCAGGGAAGCCTTGCATATGTTTTCATGCATGCTTCTAGACTTCCCTAGAGGGGTGACCTAATCAGCGATGTAAGGTTTCCCATGTAGGCTAGATACTAGTATGCATATCCTTAGAGACATCTGCTGACTCCAGAATGTACATGTTAGGGCCTAGTGGGCCAGGAGTAAAGGGTGCCAAGATGTTACCATCTCCATACATAACAGTAATCTGTTGAGTGTCACCTTTGACTTTGGTGCCTTTACGTAGCAGTTGTTCTAATGACATGAGGTGAACTTTGGAGTTGGGCAGGTGCCCTACATCATATACATAACTCCAGTGTATGATGTTTGCCATCAGTGTCAAGCCAGGGAACATGAACAAGACCTGTGCCAACTACTTGTAGTATATTGGCAGCAGTATGAACCAGTATTTGATCTTTCCCCTTCAAGGGAACATACTCAGAGAAGTCTGAGTGATGGGGAGTAAAGTGCAGTAATGCACCAGAGTCAAGAATCCAAAATGGATGATCAGGCTTTCTACACTGTGTGCATGAAGATTGGGAGCCATGGGCACAAATATGCTTGCATTGGCTCAGTACTGATACATTGGACATATATACAGTACTACTCAGTTCCACTACATTGGTTCACACATAGGGAAAAGCAGTGGTAGCAGATGAGTACTGGTGCAATGATGAATAGGAATGTACTAACCTGAGATCCTCTTGGTCATAGTGACCTTGGACCTCAGTCTTGGAACTGTAGATATCCACCTCATCATCAGTATCCCAGGAGGTGGGTGGAGCAGCCATGATGTGGTGCTTTTGGGATTTCTTCAAAGAACTAGTCAGGAGCCTCATAGCAGGGGCAATATAAGTGGAGGAGAAAGAGGCAGGGGCATCAGGCACAGTAATGGCCTCTGGCTGGTAGGATGTGGACAACAGTGAAGAAGGGCTAGACATATCAAGACATTCAAGGAGAGGGCATGCCAAATCAAGGGACCGGATAGTCTCAGCAGTGGGCTGGATCTCAAGCCGATGGGTGAGATCAAAAGTCTTGGTTATTGAATCAAAGGCCAGGGGCCCTTGAGTTCCTTGGTACCACTAGGCAGGCTGGTGAGTGGCAATGCATGGTTCAATCACAGGAGTAGAGAAAACGTAGGCTGGCACTACAGCAACTGATGCAAACTGCATCTCATCCTCCACAAAAAAGAGGTGATTGTACTTAGCCGCCTTGCCAGCACATTTGCCACATGCACATTTCTTCCCCTTCTTGTCTGCACTGTCACCCTCCTGCTACCCAGAAGGTGCTGGAGAGGACTGCTGCTGAGACTTGAAGGAGGGATTACCCTCTCCCTTGTGCTTGATAGTGCTGATCTTCTAGGCCTGTTGGGTCCTAGTCACACGAGCTTTGCCACCCATAGCAGAGCACTGCTCCCAAGAGAGTGTGGCAGCAGCCATGATTTCCTCGACAGTAAGTGGGAGCAGATTCCCAGCCATGTCCTTCTTCTGCGCAAGCATATGTGCAACCACATCCATATTCACAGGTAATTTTGACATAAGGATCATTGCTTGAATTTTCTCAGGTACATCATACTTTGCACTTGCCAGCTTGGCATAGTGGTTCTGGATATGCTGGAGAGCATTTCCAGGATGCGAGTTGGCAGGGATAGTGGTGTCCATCATGGCCTTGAAATCCCCATAGACTTGGGGAAGGCCTGCAGATGCGAAGTCAGTCATGAGAGCCTTAATAAGGTTCTTAGCAATGGTCTTAGATGAGTACTTCTGCTAAAGGGTTGACAACATAGTCATCAACATAGAGCCAGCAATGTGAGAATTAGCCTCATGCCACTTGATGTAATAGTTCTGGAGCTCACTATCAAAGTTGTCTCCAGTAGGAGGGATGTTGGGCTCAGGGAAGTTGATACACCACATGCACCCAAGTGACTGTGTATAGGCAGTAATAGCAGGCCACCAGATAGTCCAGTTGGTGCCAGTGAAGATCGGGACATGAGCAATGGCAGTATTTGAAGACATAATAGTTCTACGGTAGGTGAAGTGCATCAGAATGACATAGTTTCCCCATAGTGTCCAGCATAGTGCAGCCATAAACAGTGCAATCTGACGCTAGAGTCATGCTCAAGCCTTTGTTAGCTGCAGCATGGTGGGGGTAAGCCCACTAGTGCAAGCTAATTTTGAATTTGTATATGGCAAGCAGCAGATGCAGCCAGAAAAACTGGTGTACCAGTGGTTCAATCCAACACAGGTTAACAGTGCAGCCAGAACTACCCACAGGCCAAGGATCTGGCCCCTCAGGTAGATGGCGCAATCCATCACCTGTTTGCAAATCAAAGGAAAGCTCTATGCAATCCAGATTTAGCCAGATTGACTCAAACACAGCCATAAAGGTGCTGTATGAGGATTAGCTGCTGAGCCAGAGCTCATAACCTGTTGAACAGGACCCTAGTAGCTACAGAGAATGGCTAATAGGACTTACATAGAGGGTTTGAGAATGTTGGGACAGTCCAAACTGATGGTTACATGTTAAGAGACTTACTTAAACTCAGTAGTCTGAGTGTGAACTGTAGGTACACAATTATGTAAGATTACCATAATAGGTAACTAAATGCGCACTACAGTAAAAGAGTAGTGAATGAGTTACACTTGTTCAACAGTAAGCGGAATCATAGTAGTTATATTCACAAGGTGTTTGATCAATTGTTTTACCCAAGAAGGTTGGAGCTCATAACCTAAAAGGCTATGAGAGGAGACACATGAGGATAGAACTGCAAGCAAAGGTCTCAGTCGTTGTGATGGGCAAATGTACTATCATGTTACCTACAAGCAAAAGTCTACCCAAGACATAAGTATCATAGTTCATAGTGTAGACTATATACTCACCTCAGTCATTGCAATGGGCAAACATACTGAGGTGTCTGTTGAGAGTTGAGTGACTAAATAGATGTCTTGCCACTTGGCAGTACAAAGGCTGGATAATCATAAAGGCACAAAGGGATGAAAGGAAAAACAAGGAGATGAAAGGAATACAAACAGGGTTGTGTATACAAAGGTGGATGGAAACAAAGAAATCGGGCTGTTGTGGCTGTGCACATGGTTGCCCAAATCTGACAGCATTCATGCTCCTCACCCTTGTTCAAACCCAACTTGCCTCAGCCTTGAGCACTGTCATCCTGATACCACTCCCAGCATATTTCATTGGATGAGTATGTACCTATGCATTGTAGACTTGATATGTGCAATAGATTTCTTTGTATTCTATGGGGTGGGATATTTTGCACTGCAGATACTAGCATCCAATAGGTGGCAATATATGGTGTTGTATTGCAGTGACAACAATGTATACTGTCAGGAGATCTGATCAATGTCATAACATTAATCAAGACTTAGCATTCTTCCAGATTCCAATGTATACCCACCACCAGCAAGACAGCCCCTACAGCACATATGACTTATATATTGTACAACAGCTATATACATGGCCATACACTCTTTCTCAGTTTCTTGTGATGTAAGACAAAAATGGCCCAAAGGCCCTACCATACAAAAGCCAACAGCCCAACACTACACACATGACCCAGAGTTATGGGTCCAGACTCCAATGTGAGAGAGTGTCCAGAGTGTCATCTGGAAGTCCAAGTGGCCAGAATGTCTTCTGGAATTGGAGATCTTCAGCCTCAGAGTGTCCCATCGCAAGCATAGAGGTGATGGCTGAGCACCACCGCTTTTTAGCGTCAAAATGTTCACATAAGCCAACAGCGACATCGTACTCCGTCGATGCATCGTGTGCTGTCAGCCACTGCGCATCCCAATACCGATGAGCAAATCACATCGTGCGGGCGGACGAGAATGTGGCTTACGTGATTACGATAGGCCTCGGAGGCCGTTGGTCGTTGTGCTGGATCCGGGTTGAGTAACGATTTGACAAATATTTTGGCTGGACATTGGCCAGTAAGAAAAGAATCATTCGGGTAGCAAGGCGTCGCAGACTCCACCTTCATCGGATATTTTGCTCCAATAGCGCTCATGGAATTCAATCCTCGCCTCCGTGGTCTCACGGATCATTTCCTTCGCATCTTCCGCTCTGAACGGCGAATACCCGCACAATAAGACATATGTAATCACTCTACGTGATGATCATAGTGTCAATGCGAAACTCGTACGGCCGATAGAGTCACACTTACCCCGTCGACCACACGTCAACCTTCTTGCTGTGCCCAACCTTGTTTAAAACCTCGGGCGCGACATAGCCGAAACTACCAGCTAGGGAGTGCAGCTGTTCTTCTGGAGAATGCAAATGTTTCGCACTGCATTAATCCATTTGTGAGTAGTCGTCCGGCAGAAAGGAAATTTAGATATACATTCCGAAGTCAGCAATGACGACGTCGCTGTTTGGGTCCTTTGTTCTGTAAAGAATGTTTTCGGGCCTGCGATTGCACGTTATGGAATGTGATAGATAACATGGTGAACATGCCTACTTGAGGTCGCGATGGACGATGTCGTGATCGTGGAGGTACTTCACCCCCGATAACACAGAGCTAAGAACTGTGGAGTAAGACTCTGGCAGGCATCCGAACGGTGATAAACAAACTGAATGACAGTAACGGCATCTTTCTCTGTAAACTTGCCTCTCTGCAATATTCTCTCAAAGAGCTCACCACCCGTGGCAAGCTCGAAAGAGAGGTAATATTTACTCCTCGACTCAAACCAGTCATAAAATTTCACCTACAAACCGATCATGGCGTTACCAATCAGTATTTCCAGTCGAAAACGAAGGAGTAAGGGAAAAGAGACGGACGATGTTTGGGTGATCAAGACCCTTCAAGACTTCCATTTCGCCCCATACGGCCTCCTCGTTGCCCTTGACCCTCTGCTTCGGAATCACCTTGAGAGCAACTTCCTTCGTGGTCACGGCGCGCAGCCTCGGTGAAGAGAAGCCGGAAGAGAGGTGCAAGGCCGCGCTGAAAAGGGGTATCGTCGAGTGGCCAGGTGATGCGTCAATTGGGCTTGGGCTGGGGGATGCGGCCGCACCCTGCCGGGCTATGTCGATCTGGCCAGCGGGAACATGCCATGTTGCTTTCTACGAAACCAAATGAGATAATCAATAAACCGCCAAGTTCTCGATAGAAACGACCAGGGACAGGAACTCGCCACCTATGACCCAACTCAGAGCGCCAAGGATATGGATGAGGGGTAATTGCCCACACTCACCACGACTTTGCCAAATGTCCCTGTCCCGAGCACTTCGTGCACTTCATACAGCTGCTTTTTCACAAAACTAGGTGGCTGGGGTAAGAGCGCGTCTTTCAGCGATAGGTGTTTCATGTCTTGGATGTCGAATTATGTAACGGCCGCTATGCGAAGCGTTCCGAAACCCGACCAGGAACAGACCTACCCGAGCAACCTTACTTCTACCGACATCAACTGTCACCATTAGTTCTACTTCATGAGACATTGCTAGTCCCTCAATGGACAGAGCACTGATATTAGCCAGTACCCTTAACCCATGATCTACAGTACTTAAAGAGAGCTGTAACTGTTAAGATAGTCAGTCAACTTCGAGACTTTTACCCTGTCTTACGAAGTGTGATTCTTCTCAGTGTCGCTACTCACTCTCCTCGGGGAGTAGACATGACATATTTTTTGACATCTAAGTCTCTTATCCCCTTCATACACCTATACTCTTGAATCCTCCTTACTTAGCCTCTCAACCCTGGCGAAGTTACTGGTTTGGCCCACCAGCAATTGTACCCGATTGACCTGCAGCTCAAGAAGGAAGAACAATGTCTCAATACATGTTAAGAAGTCATACCACACAAGAACCTGATACTCGAGCCTCTAGATGAAGAGCTCTGAGTGAGTCATCAGCTCCATCTCCCCCCACCCAGGGTCCATTTGGCCCCAAGGGTGATGCCACAATGGGTGGCTCTGCTAGGATAAGTCCTGCACCCACAGCTGCAATGACCAGAAATCCAGTCGAGCTGAGGGCTCCTGGTACGAGCGAGACTCACCCGATAAGGGAGAGGGTGAGCGAGATGGAGCATGGTGAGGAGCCTGAGACGAACCTCCCAACCACCCAGAAAGCTGGAGTGGGTCCCACTGCTGAGGATGAAGCAGGATGGACAACAGTTACCAGAAAGAAAAAACATACTAGTACATGGCAATCCAATCAACACCGTGCTGTAGAGCCAGAGGTTTCTCGCACCTTGTCTGAAGCAGACAGAACCCTGACACCAGCACAATGTGTCCAAATCCAGAACCGAGCAAGGGCTGAGTCAAAGGCTTGATCCCTTGACTCAGATATGACCCATGACAAAGGGCCCTCCCGGAAGACCGGCAAGGGAGTGGACCCTCGTAATTGGGGAAATGTTCCCTTTGAAGAACAAGAGCTAAATATTGAAGCTCAACAATGAGCCCTGAAAGGCTGGAAAGAGTCTAAGAAAGCGAGAAAAGCTGTGACTCGTGATACCGAAGCCAGTAAGGACCCTTCGGACTCACCTGCTCGTCCGAACATAAAAGAGAAAAGAAAACCTCCCATTCGGGATGCCTTAGCTCTGAATGACCCTGTTCAGACACTTATCAGAAATGCTCTCCGAGCCAAAACGAAGAAGACATGTGCTAGTGTGACTCATGTCTTGGAATCCTCCCAGCAGATAGCCCCAAAGAGTTACTTGGGACGGGCATTGACGCAGATAGAATGACGAGACAAGAAGAAAGCACTATCGAAGTCAGGTAGCACTCTATCCCAATCTTCTGAGTCGTCAGCATCAGGCTCCTCTGATAGCTCGAGTGATACTGGAGACTCATCAGA
Source organism: Pulveroboletus aff. ridleyi (assembly GCA_038094035.1). NCBI lineage: Eukaryota > Fungi > Basidiomycota > Agaricomycetes > Boletales > Boletaceae > Pulveroboletus > Pulveroboletus aff. ridleyi. Next base: position 8,516 of record JBBPTJ010000726.1, read on the forward strand.
CTCAAGTTCAGATGACTCCTACTCAACAACCAGTGATCATAACCAGAGATCTAAGAAATGAAAGAATAAGAAGGGGCGAAAGAAACATTCTCACTCGAAACAAAATAAAAAGTCCGGATATGGACGAATCAAACCTATCCCACTGCTTGTGTATGATGGGCTGCCAGACTCCCGATCCTTCCATTGATTCATGACAGAAGGCATGGCCTACTTGGATGCGGGAGGGGTGAAAACCCGTGACCAAGTATTTGTGCTCTCACACTATCTAAGTGGGAAAGCACATGAGTTTTACATTCGGGAAGTGTCTGAGAACCCCTACAAGTGGCGTTTGAAGGATTTCTTCATCGAACTCTTCAAATGCTGCTTTCCAATCAACTTCAGAACTAAACAGCATGAAAAGTTGAAACAAACCTTCCAGAATGAGAAGCCTGTTCAGGACTATGTAGCTGAATTGCACAAACTTTGGAATCTAATTGGAGATGTCAGCGAACGAGACCAGGTCATGAAACTCTGGTTTGGGTTTGACTCCTACCTTCAGACAGAGCTATGGAGGGACAAACTCAACCCAGAGTGGTCTTCGCTAAAGGACATCATTGCAGCGGCAGAGGTTATTGAGATTGCTCATTCAGTGGCAAACAGACGAGACCGTCACCCTAAATCAGGGCCTGTGAAAAATGCAGGACTCTCCAATCAGAAGAAGCCGAGAGGTGACTTAAACCCTACCTCCCTCCCGAAGGAATCAGGCTCAGTAGCTGGTAAAATCCCTGACCGATCTAGAGAATCTTGACCTGAGAATAAGGGGAGACGACCAAGTCAGGGCTTACCCACTCCATCACAGCGATCCCGAAATCAGCGTACTGCAAAACCTGGATCAAAAGTTACAGAGCGAACCAAGTTGAGTAAAGAAGAACATGATCGGCGAGTAGCCGAGAAACTTTGCTTTGAATGTGGGAACCCTGGGCATATCGGCAGAAACTGCCCTGATAAACTACTCATAAGTAGCTCGGACTCCAAAAAAGCACCTGGTCAGGTATCAGCCTTCAGTATGGGATTGGATGAGACTGTTCGCACCTTGCAAGCTCTAGCTGACTCTACCGAATGAACTGATAGTGTGATGTTAGCCACCGCGAATGTTATTGTCAACTGGGAAGAGAACGTACCCTTGGATGGTTATTCTCCCAAGGGGAAAATTCTGAACCTTCATTCCCTGGAGGACAAAGATGTATCAGTGGATGAGGATATTCTCAGTACTTGTGAGCCCCCTCACCAGATGGGAGACCTACTCGCCTGATGGGCTGAAGCCCTTCTAAATGCAGGAGGTCCCTACCTGGGAGACCAACAGCTTTCCCCTCCTGCCAAGGAAGCCCCCTCCTGGCTGCCTCGTTTTAGCGTATACCGAGTTTCCTCCTCCCAACACATTATCAGTGATAATTGGAGGCTAGTTGAGCAGGAATGGGATACCTTGATTGATTCCATCCTCTTGATGAATAGCGAATTTCACCTTACCGACTGGTATACTAAAATGATGATCAGAAAGGGCTATGGCCTAGAATCCAAACGATCAACTTCTCGTTGGCACCCAGTGATGACGAACGCCCTAGCTCTTCAGATGCAACATTTGCTGTCAACAGGTATTGATACAGACTGGGAGGAAAGTGGACTACTTCACCGCTTCAACTGTATCTCTAAACTGGAAGGGATATGGATCTGGGACCGGCTCTTGGGCCTCCGAGTCTGCATATCCTATTACCTCGTGCTCTGAGAAAAATTCAACCTTGTCAATTGGTACCAAAAGAAAATAGACTGCTTTATGCTTACCCACTACACATGCATTTACAATTCATGGAAGATCCCTGCATGGCTCTTTCAGTCTCCAACGAGCAGCAAGCTGCAATCCCAATTTGCTTCACTGCATCCAGTTTCCTCGGACGAAGAGGAGATTAGTGATCTGGAATTGTTCAGAACCCAAATCCCTCAAAACCAACTTGCCTTCATTGAGTGTAACACTGGTGCAGCAAAAGACTTTAAGCGACTTGTACCTAAACTGGTGGTGGTCATAACATTGGTGAATGGGTGACCAGCCCGAGCTCTTCTGGATACTGGGTCCTTAGCTGACTTCATGTCATCCAACCTAGCAGAGCAATTGAATGTCAAACGGGTTGTGTTAGAGAAGCCACTCACCGTTCAACTTGCCATTCAAGGATCGAGATCAAAGATTAACTATGGAGCTAAGGCTCAGATTGAATATCAGGGTATTAGGGAAGAACGGTACTTTGATATCATAAATTTGCTAAACTATGATCTCATCCTTGGAACTCCATTTCTGTTCCAGCACCAAGTGTTAGTCGGACTAAATGAAACCCAAGTCATAGTCAGGAGCTCACTAGCAAAGCCAATCTGGGGCGACCAAATCCAGGTGCTAGCCTCCCGAGCGACAGACCTTCTGGACGACCATCTTGAGCAGATTCGGACTCAACTGTATACTCTGGCTGAGCCGTTATGTGCCAAAGCCAGTAAGACAGAGCT
>JBBPTJ010000727.1:0-11026 GCA_038094035.1 Pulveroboletus aff. ridleyi
TCCTAGTCGATGATCAGAAATTTTCCTTCCTTCTTTCTCCGCGATGGAATCGGGGCGGTCATGGCCACACGGCAGATTCGAAGCCCTTAATTCGCTCCCGCCGATGAAACGCCGCCCCTCGGTCCTCATCGTAATCTGTACACATCATCCAACCCCATTGGCCGATCGCATCCCGAGGCACCTTCCGCGGGAATCACTATAAATGTGCTATAAAGATCTGACCGTTGGGTTATCATCCCAGCGATCGGTCAGCATGCCCATGCATGCCACAGCGATTCTGAAGGCGGTGCGATATTGTTTACCGGTCGATTTTCGGATCATGGTGACTATTCATTTTTATTCCAGGACCTGAGGCCAACAGTTGATGTTGAGCTCGTAGTTCCGTTTTCTCGTGATTGACCTAGGTAAGAGCTGCGATCCCGGAACAGGGCTTAGCACCAGTGGCAGGAACCAGTCCCATTTGGAATAGATCGCAACTTCCGTCATATTGGCCATGCCGCCTAGCTTTTCCACGTCCGGACTCATACACAAGCACACGGAGGACTTGCAGGTCACCTTCTCCATGTGTTGATCAGCTCAAAGAAACGTTTGTAGACATGACACTAATCGGCCAGCTCGGGTCTTGATAGCCCGGGGTGACGAGAGCAGGACTGGCTATGCTTGAGCATGCAGAATAGAGGTCTATTCGGTTGTGCACGCCAGCCCGATTCTCGGGTTACATCAAACACCACGAGCAAGGCCGGATCTTCCGATTCTTTGCAAAGGCTTCTCAACCACATGCAACAGCACTGCGCATTATTTGCTATTCGTCGCTCAAACACGGTGCCTCGTGTGTTTTCCGTCACACTACAGGGATCATGTTATGCGAATTGTGCGACAGCTGATGGTTGTCGTTCGGAATCACGCGACAACTACTGATCAAGAGGTTTTGAACGACCTGTGCGTGCTCCCTTCTCTCTCCTGTCTTGATGAAACAAGCGCTCCCATTTGGAGCATGGCCTACGAGCTCGCGTCATTGCTGCCGTTGGACCGGAGCATTCATCGTTGCTCAAGAATATGCATTGCAAAAATACTAACCGTGATATTTGACGGGCTTCATCCGTCTTCCCTTGGTACAAAGTCCCCCATGGTCGAATGGGATTCCCGGTCAAGGATTGGCCAGCCTACTCGGGGCGGCGGAAAAAATTACACAGTTGGAGGCAAAGCACTAGATTTACACCTCGGTGGTGCTCGGCTCCCGGTCTCGCCCCGATCAATCTCGCCCATACGGAGGGTTTTCGGCCCTGTGATGGATTGTATCCGCATGGAGTACACGCCGAGCCAACAATCGCTACCCTCTCCTCTGCCCCAGGTTGGACCTGCCGATGTGAGCGCTACACACCTGAGGACGGTCGCCCGGGACTAGCCATCTGGTGTGGTCTTCATGGAAGGTACAAGGACCCGACGCCAACCATCCAGCACCAATGATCAGTACAGAGTCACCTCAATTATGTGTGTCGCTAGTCAATTAAGATCACCTCAAGCGTACCCTTTGATCGGTAATATGGCGTTCATTTTGCACAAATATTCAATAGCGCACCCCATTTGGGGCGCGCACTGTTAAATAGTCGAGCGCACTGCTTTCCGAGCGGACTTAGTCAGTCAAACAAGTAAACCACCATCATCAAGTACCATTAGTAACTAACTGAATACAAGTAATTAGAGTATTGTGACTGGACTAGTATCTGCAGTAGCATGAATGGTCATGGTGGTATGCACAAAGGAAGGGACAGTGTCAAGGAATGGAAATCACAGGAGTTGTAAATGTGGTGTATGTAGCCAGATAAAAGATTAGTCATATAACCTTGCATCAGAACATCTAAGTGACAGCCAAACTAGATTATACCCAAGGATTTTGGCTAGGATTGTGAGTAGGATGAAGGGTAGGTGCTCTCTGCTGTGGGAAGGGAACGGCTTGGGAGGAGACAGCCTGGGAGGAGGAGATGGCTTGGGAGGAGGAGACAGCCTGGGAGGAGGCAGCTTGAGAGGAGATGACCTGGGAGGGGACAGCTTGGGAGGAGGAAGCCGATGACTCAGCGTGATCAGCAAATTGGAGCAGTGTTGAACAGGACCCTAGTAGCTGCAAAGGATGGCTAAAAGGACTCACATAGAGTGTTTGAGGGATGTTAGGATGGTCCAAACTGGTAGTTACGTGTCAAGAGACTTATTCAAACTCAGTAGTCTGAGTGTGAACTGTAGGTACACAATTATCTAAGACTACCATAAAAGGTAACTAAGTGCATACTACAGTAAAAAGGGTAGTGAATGAGTCACACTCATTCAACACTCCCCCTTGCTAAGCAGCCAGTAAAGGTGCATAAGCATCTAAAGGATGAGGCTAGGCTGTCTGTGGGAGATCATAGAAAACTAGACCTAGCTGTGAGTGGGACTGCTCAAACTTACATAGCCCAAGTTCTTGGTAAACATGTCTGCAGGATTGGTAGTGCCTTCTATGTAGAAGAGCTCAATCTTTCCCTCGGCAACCCAATCTTGAATACTGTGCCAGTGAATATCAATATGTTTGTTTTGCTTTTCAGTCACTGAGTTGGAAGCCATAAAGATAGATCCTTGGTTATCACCACAGATAGGGATTGCATTTAGGCAGTATCCCATTTCACCAAGTAACTGGCAAATCCATATCACCTGATGGCTACAATCAGATAATCAGTCTCAGTAGAGAAGAGGGCAACAAATTTTTGCATGTGTGTCTGCCATGAGAAAATGCCTCCAGCTAGTTTCAGGAACCAACCAGTTTGAGAGCGTCTGGTGTTTGGGTCAGAAGCCCAGTCTGAATCTGTACAAGCAGTTATCCCATCCCCAGAAGCACCATCATAGACTAGGAAATAGTGGCAAGTACCATGCAAGTAGCAGCAGATATATGTACAGTGCTTTGCTCACATGGTCTTCTGTGGGGTTTGCTGCATGCCTTGAGAGGGCAGTTACTACATAGGCAATATCTGGGTGAGTGCCTAGCATAATGTACAGTAGAGACCTAATAATGGATTGGAATTGTGAGCAAGTTCCAGCATCAGCAGTCTGATCATTGTCTAGGGGGTAGTATCCCTGAGGCAAGGGAGTGGGTGCAACACAGATATTCTGCATGCCAAATTGTGCTAGGACCTTTTCAAGGTATTTGCACTGATCAATTAAGACCTGGCATCCTGAGCAGTGTATGCACATATGGAGAAACTCAGTGGCTACACCAAGATCTTGACATTCCCACTTCTTCATGAAGAGAGCCTTGACCTCATTCACAATCTCTTTGCTGGGACCACAGAACATGGCATTATCTACATAAATGATTGCAACAACCATATGGGTACCATGTTTTCTGTAGAGAAATAAGCCAGCATCTGACTTAAGGTGTTCGAAGCCAAGTTCTTCCATAGATTCATTGAGGGCCTTCCACCATGCCAATCCAGCCTGTTTAGGGCCGTATAACGCCTTGAGTAGGCAGAGGACCTTGTCCTCTTGACCAGGAAGTTTGAATCCCTCTGGCTGTTCCATGTAGATCTCTTCATCCAAGTGGCCATATAAATAGGCACTGCAGACATTTACAGCCTCAATATGCCAGTTTTCCAGGGCAGCTAGTGCAAGCATAAGCTGCACTGTCTCAAAGCACACAACTGGGGAGAATATGTGATCAAAGTTGAGTCCTTCAATCTGGGAAAATCCCTTTGCGACTAATTGTGCATGCTTTCGACTGTCTGGTTTGATGTCGAAGACCCATCTGTTCTTAATAACCTGCCAATTTTTAGGGCAGTCTACTATTTCATATACATCTCACTTTTTAAGCATCTCCAGCTGCTCGTGACAAGCAGCCTTCCACTCCTTCTTGTTTGCAAAGGGTAGTTTAAGAATGTCCCTGAAAGTCCATTCACGAATTGGCTTTAATCCTGCAGAATCAGCCAATGCAATTGCCTTATTTAATAGATATATGATGAGGTCTGCTCCCCCTTCCTGACACAGCTTCTCAACATCCTCCTCACTAAGAGTGGTGGGAGATGATAGAGATGCAACATCTTTGGGTGGTGAAGAAGGGGTGCCCAGGAAGTGACCTGGTATACATATCCTTTGTTGGAGCTGGAACCCTAGAAGGGCCAGGCTCAACAACATCGTGCCACTGAGAGGTATGCTCTATATCCTTCAGCTAATCCACTGGGTGTCGGTCATCACCATACATATTGTCAGACCATCTGGGCACACAACATTCATGCTGAGGGCAGAGTGAAGAAGCAGGCATAGGAGGGCGAGGTTCCTTTTGAGGTCGGTGAGGAGGGGATAAAGCACATCTAGGCAATGGAGTACATGGAGTGAATAGGGGACTAGGAGGTGGAACAAAGGGAGGAGATGGTAGATGAGGAGGTTGAGGATGATTTTGGTCCTCATGACTGACAGGAGGTGGCGCTGGGAGCTGCACATTGACTCCATCAGGAACAGGGGTTTGGGCAGCAGGTTGTCTGTGAGTTAAAGTTTTACACTTCAGGAATTGCGCTTCATCAAAATGAGCGTGTGCAGATGTGAAAACGACATTTGTGGGAGAGCGCATAAAAATATAGTTGCTCTCATGTCCAGGAGTGACACCTAGGTACACTATAAGCTCTTAATTAGGAGCCATCTTGTTGGTGTGCACATTCTGAGGGATGAATATGTATGCTATGCGTCCAAACATGCACAAGTGACTAATGTCAGGCTTTTCCTTGTAAGGAGCTCATAAGGAGTATGCCAATTGTGTTGGTGGAGTGGTGTCCTAACAGGGATGTGTCATTGAGAATTCCCACCAGCTATCAGGAATGCAAGCCTCAAGGTACATAGCTTCTGATTTGTCCATGGCAGTGCACATAAAGCACTTAGCCCAGCCATTCTGCTGTGGGACATGTGGGGTGCTCTGGAAGACATGGATCCCATTGTTGGCCAAGAGCTTATCAAAAGCATGAGATTTGTACTCTCCTCCTGTATCAGACATCCATCCTTTGACTTTAGCAGAAAACAGTGTCTGGACCATTGATAGAAAATGTTTAGTGACCATCAATGCAGCATCTTTTGTGTGCAAAGAGGTCATCCAGGCAAAGGAGGTGTAATCATCCACAAATGTGATAACATATTTGTAGTGGTGGTATGATTCGATGGGAAATGACTTGATGTCAGAGTGCACAAGCTTGAATGCTTGACTGGCTCTACGCACATCAGGTGAAAAGGTGTGATTGGGCATTTTGCCCATAGTGCAGCCAGGACAAATAATGTCCTCCTGTGGTGCAGATGTCTCAGGGAAGCCTCACGTATGTTTTTGCGCATGCTTCTGGACCTTCTTAGAGGGGTGACCTAACTGGCGATATAATGTTTCCCATGTTGGCTGAGTGCTAGTGTGCATATCTTTAGAGACATCTGCTGACTCCAGAATGTACATGTTAGGGCCAAGATGGCCAGGAGTAAAGGGCACCAAGATGTTGCCATCTTCATACATAAAAGTAATCTGCTGAGTGTCACCTTTAACGTTGGCACCTTTTCATAGCAGTTGTCCTAATGACACAAGGTGAACATTGGAGTTGGGCAGATGCCTTACATCATATAACTCCAGTGTATGATGTTTGCCATCAGCATCAAGCCAGAGAACATGAATAAGACCTGTGCCGACTACTTGTAGTATGTTGGCAGCAGTATGAACTGGTATTTGGTCTTTCCCCTTCAAAGGAACATACTCAGAAAAGTCTGAGCGATGGGGAGTAAAGTGCAGTGATGCACCAGAGTCGAGAATCCAAAATGGACAATCAGGCTTTCCACACTGTGTGCACAAAGATTGGGAGCCATGGGCACAAATATGCTCATATTGGCTCAGTACTGATACATTGGAAGTATATATAGTACTACTCAGTTCTGCTACATTGGTTTGCGCATAGAGAAAAGCAGTGGTAGCAGATGAGTACTGGTGCAACAATGAATAGGAATGTACTAACCTGAGATCCTCTTGGTCATAGTGACCTTGGATCTTGGTCTCAGAACCATAGATATCCACCCCATCATCGGTATCCCAGGAGGTGGATGGAGCAGCCATGATGTGGCACTTTCAGGATTTCTTCAAAGAACTAGATGGGAGCCTCACAGCAGGGGCGATATACATAAGTGGAGGAGAAGGAGGCAGGGGCATCAGGCATAGAAATAGCCTCTGGTTGGTAGGGTATGGATGACAATGAAGAAGGGCTGGACAAATCAAGACGTTCAAGGAGGGGGTGTGCCAAATCAAGGGACCAGATGGTCTCAGCGGTAGGCTGGATCTCAAGCTAATGGGCAAGATCAAAAGCCTTGGTTATTGAATCAAAGGCAGGAGGCCCTTGAGTTCCTTGGTACTGCTGGGCAGGCTGGTGAGCAGCAATGCATAGATCAACAACAGGAGAAAAGAAAACATAGGCTAGCGCTATAGCAACTGACACAAACTACGTCTCATCCTCTACGAAAGAGAGGTGATTGTGCTTAGCAGCCTTGCCAGCATGCTTTCCACAAGGTCGTTTCTTCCCCTTCTTGTCTGTGCTGTCATCCTCCTGCTGCCCAGAAGGTGCTAGAGAAGACTGCTGCTGAGACTTGAAGGAGGAATTACCCTCTCCCTTGCGCTTGACAGCACTGATCTTCTGGGCCTGTTGGGTCCCAGATGCATGACCTTTGCCACCCATAGCAGAGTGCTGCTCCCAAGAGAATGTGGCAGCAGCCACAATTTCCTCGACAGTAGATGGGATTGGATTTCCAGCTGTATCCTTCTTCTGCACAAGCATCTATGCAATAACATCCATATTTGCAGGTAATTTCGATATAAGGATCATCACTTGAATCTTCTCAGGTACATCGTACTTTGCACTCGCCAGCTTGGCATAGTGGTTCTGGATACACTGGAGAGCATTTCCAGGATGCGAGTTGGTAGGGATAGTGGTGTCCATCATGGCCTTGAAATCCCCATAGACCTGGGAAAGGCCAGCAGACGTGAAGTTGGCCTTGAGAGCCTTAATAAGGTCTTTAGCAATGATTTTAGAGGAGTACTTCTGCTGAAGGGTTGACGACATAGTCATCAACATAGAGCCAGCAATGTGGGAATTGGCCTCATGCCACTTGATGTAATAGTTTTGGAGCTCACTATCAAAGTCGTCTCTAGTAGGAGAGATGTCGGGCTCAGGGAAGTTGATACACCACATGCACCCAAGTGATTGAGTATAGGTAGTGATAGCAGGCCACCAAACAGCCCAGTTGGTGCCAGTGAATATAGGAACATGAGCAGTGGCAGCATTTGAAGACATAGTAGTTCTACAGTAGGTGAAGTGCATCAGAATGACATAGTTTCCCCATAGTGTTCAGTGTAGTGCAGCCATAAACAGTGCAATCTGACACTAGAGTCATGCTCAAGCTTTTTTAGCTGCAGTGTGATGGGGCAAGCCCACTGGTGCAAGCTAGCATTGAGTTGCATATGGTAAGCAGCAGATGCTGCCAGAAAAACCTGGTGTACTGGCAGTTTGATCCGACACAGGTTAATAGTGCAGACTGTTATTCAGCCATACATAATATAATGGTGCAGCCAGAAATACCTGCAGGCCAAGGGTCTGGCCCCTCAGGTAAACAGCACAATCCATCACTCGTTTGCAAATCAAGAAAAAGCTCTATAGAGTCCAGGTTTAGCCAGATTGACTCAAACACAGCCATAAAGGTGCTGTATGAGGATCAGCTGCTGAGCCGGGGGTCATAACCTGTTGAACAGGACTGACAAATTTCCGAAGTCCGGAAGGGTGCGGCTGGTAAGTCTGGAGCGATCCGGAGTTCAGCTGTCACTGGACGGGCTAAAACAACTTGTATTTACCTGGTAAGTCCGGAGCGATCCGGAGCTACAGTGTGTTAGAGGAATAGTAGTGCTAAGTATAAGGGACTCACTTCAGCTGTCGCCGGACGGGCTAAAACAACTGAAGTGTCATATGTAAAAGTGAAGGTTTAAGTAGTTTGGGATGGAGGGTGCTTGTACCTCAATCCGGGCACGGAGGCGAGAAGGCAAACGAAAAAGGGATGTGAGTAAACCTAAATGTCCTAGGGTTCTACCATACTCAGGGTGATGTTTAGTGCATGCCCTGGAGGCCCGGAACTGGCTCCAAGCCTGGAGGAGAAAACTCCGGGATGTTTATCCGGAGGTCCAGAGTTCCGGAGAGTCCTCTGGAACGGACCACACTTTGTCACTCCCACTCGAGCGCAGTCGTAATCCCATACCTCGAACGAATTTCCAATGTTGGTCCTTTACGAGCGGCTTCGTGAATATGTCCGCCACCATCTCCTTGGTGGATACGTATCGAATCACCGCCTCTCCTTTTCCGACTAAGTCGTCCCGGACATAGTGGAACTTCCGTTGAATGTGCTTGGTTTGGGCTTGGAATTGCGGATCCCGGCATAGGATGATAGCTGCCTGGTTGTCACAAAGCAGCTCAGTAGGCGCCTTCTGTGTGTGTCCGATTTCATCGAAGAAGGTCCGAAGCCAGGCTAGGTGTTGTCTGGCATTGCTAAGTCCAATATATTCTGATTCGGTGGTAGAGAGTGCTACCATGCTTTGCTGTTTGCTGGACCAGGAAATGGCACCCTGGTTGCTGATGAAGACGAAACTGGAGGTGGACCGGGAGTTATCGGGGTCCTGTGACCATCCAGCATCGGAATATCCGTGGAAGTCCAAGTCCGTGGAGAGTTCAGTCCCATCGAAATGAAGTTCCATGTCCTTGGTGGCTTGGACATACCGGAGTACGTGTTTTGCGGCTTCCCAGTGCACGAATTTGGGCTTTGAGCTGAAGCAGCTGAGTGCGCCCACTGCGTATGCGAGGTCTGGACGGGCTCCGAGCATTAGGTACATTAAGGACCCTATTACGGTGAGATATGAGACTTGTTTCCCTTCAATGATCATTTCAGGGACAGTCCGGTCATCCGTTGGGTCGACGGCGGAAAGGTGTGACCCGTGCGCCATGGGGGTCCACTCCGGCTTGCAATTTGACATGCCGGTGCGGTCTAGGATGGCTCGGCAGTACTGCGACTGAGCCAAGGAGATGGTCCGGAGTTGGCGATTTCGCTTGATTTCGATTCTGAGGATGTGTTTCGCTTCCCCGAGGTCATGCATTTTGAAAGCGGCAGAGAGTTTTGCTTTGATGGAGTCCATGAACTTCTGGGCAGTGGCGGCTAGGAGCAGGTCGTTGACGTAGACGACTAGGAAACAGACTTGTCCATCTTTCCGGAATACATAGAGGCATGTCTCAGTGTCCAGGCGGGTGAATCCGAGATCCCTGAGTTTCTGGTCCAACGTTTTGTTCCAAGTCCGGCCAGCTTGCTTTAGTCCATATAGGGAGCGTCAGAGTTTCCAACAGTATCTGGGTTGGATCGAGACACCTTCTGGAGGGAACATGTACAGGTCCTCCTCTAGTTCTCCATTGAGGTAGGCTGTGGATACATCCATTTGGTCTAATTCCAAATTGTACTTCGCAGCTAGAGCAATTAGTGTCCGGATGGAGTCCAAATTTGCTACCGGAGCGAATACTTCTTGGTAGTCCACACCTTCCTTCTGTGTGAAGCCGTGCGCAACTATCCGGGCCTTGTAACGTACTATGTTTCTGTGTTGGTCCCGTTTGATGCGGAATACTGGCTTTGAGGTGATGGGCTTCACGCCCTCCGGGATGAGCACAGTCTCATAGACGTGGTTCGCATTTAGGCTCTGGAGTTCTTCCTCGATGGCAGATTTCCATAGTTCTTTGTCTGGTCCGGAGTAGGCTTCCTCCAAGGTTTTTGGGAGTGACTTGTCAGGTGAGGTCTGGGCAGATCTGGCGAAAATGGAATCTTGTATCCAGGCTGTGAACGCGCCTGGGATGTCCGGGTCATTCTCCTGATGGTCCAGGGTTCGTTCTGGAACGTTCGGATGCGCTTCCTCCTTTTGTTCGTGTCGTGCTGTTTCCTCCTGCAAGGTGCGTTCGTAGTCCTGATTTTTGTTCGCTGGTCTGCATTGGCATTGACTGCGTCGGACGGGGAGTGGCGCCGGTGCTGGCGCTGGTTCCAAAGGGGTTGCTGGAGGAGGTGCTGGGGGAAGTGCTGGAGGTCGGGCTTGAATCTCATTGATCCGGAGATTGTTCAGCTGTTGGGCGAGTTCCTCAACTTCAGGATTTTCCGGATGGAGATCCTCTGCTGGCATGGGGAGACCTCCCACTGGTTCCAGATTCGGTGGAGGACAGCGACCTGCATCGTCGCGGTCGTCTTCCAGCGGGGGCGGATGCTCCGGAAATAGTCCCTCCCACTGTCCCTCAACAGTGGTGGATTTCCATGGAGCGGATTCCGTTTGGGAGATGCTTCCGGATTCATCGAAAATAACGTGGCGACTGGAAATGACATTTCGTCGTTCTATGTCGAGTAGTTTATAGGCGTATTGCCCGTGAGTGTACCCTATCATGATGCATTTCCTTCCGTGTGATTGGAATTTTCCTCCACGTTGTTCCTTTGGTGTGTGCGCATATGCGGGGCACCCGAAGGGTCGGAAGAAGGTCGGGTCAACCTGGCGGTTAAAAAACGCCTGATATGGAACCTTTCCATCGAGTCCAGAGGTCGGACTTCGTACGGAGACGTAGGCAGCGGTGGACATGGTATCGGCCCAGAACGATTTCGGGAGTTTGGATTCTTCTAGCATGGTGTTTGCTAGGGTGGCCAGTGTTTGGTTCACTTGTTCCGCGAGTCCGTTTTGTTCCAGCGTGTATGGGGCGGATGTCTCGAGCTGTGTACCGTTGGTCCGGAGTTGGTTTCAGAATGCTTTGTTGGTGTATTCCGTGCCTCCATCGCTGCGGATGAAGCTGGTATATAGTTCAGAGAAATCTTCCTGTTCTATCTCAGTTTTGAGGAAGGTTTGGACGTCCGTCTTCCACTGGTTGTAGATCTGTAGTGCTTCGCTTTTGTGTTTCATGAAGTAGACCCAGGGGAAACGACTGAAATCGTCTACGATGACTAACCA
>JBBPTJ010000729.1:0-10987 GCA_038094035.1 Pulveroboletus aff. ridleyi
TAGGCCGTCCACATGCCGGCAGTCTATGGAAAGCTGAGCTTGGTCACATCGGAAACAGATTCCTTTTATGACCGTGAGACACTACGAAAATATTCGTTGTTATCCCATAATAAATCTATTTTTAATTATTCTTTGCAGTGTCTGGTGTCCGATGATAGGATCGCACATGACCATCCCTTATTGACCCAAGGACAAGAGACGACGCTACCCTACATGAGCTCAGGAGCGACAGGTGCCAGTCCTGCCAGTCGACCTGTCAAGAAGCGCGACAACCTCAAACACATCGCAGACACCACTCTGAAAGCTATCGAAGCGGGCTCCATCTCCTTCGCAAACAATCACCTCGACTTGGCCGCCCAGGTCAGGTTCTCCAATCATAACACGCGCTATTATCCACCTGACGACCCTGCATCTTCCAAATGGGCTTCGGACGTGCCCAAGTTACCCCCCACGAAAACTGAGATCTCGATCCTAGAGATCTCGACGCTCAGTGGTGCTCGCTTCCTATTTGACACCCTGTCTCGCTCCCAGAGCTTTGGCAGAATCGCATTGCTCAATTTTGCCTCCGCAACTCGTCCAGGGGGTGGCTTTCTTGATGGTAGTCAAGCGCAAGAGGAATCCATCGCACGATCCTCCACACTGTACCCTTCTCTCATGACAGATACCGCCCAGAAGTTCTATAAATTGCATCGTGATCGTCGGGGCGGATTCTACCACCACGCAATGATATACACCCCTTCCGTTGTCATATTCCGGGATGATGCTGGAGATTGGGTGACCCCCTTTGAAGTCGACGTCCTTACCAGTGCTGCAGTCAATGCAGGCGATGTCCGGAACAAAAATGGCCGACATGCAGACCCCGACGAACTCGAGAGGAAGATAGAGTCAATGATGAGGGAGCGGATGGGCAGGATACTGTCATTGATGGAACGACAAGGAGCAAAGAACCTCGTTCTGGGAAGTTTTGGTACGGGAGTGTTTCAGAATAGCGTGAAGATGGTGGCTAGGATTTGGGCAGACTTGCTGACAAGCAAGGGAGCAAGATATAGGTCCTCTTTTGATCGTGTCGTGTTCGCGATCCTCGGAACGACCACGTTCACTGCGTTCAAGCAAGTGTTTGAGAACTCGACTAGTACCTAGCTCGCAGAAATAGATTTCAGTCAAACATTACGAAACGAAGCAGAGAAGCGGATGGTAGCTTGTCCCACGACCGTCATTCAGCTTCGCGTAAGTCTAGTCGCTGGAGCCTGGTACACGTCGGAATGCAAAAATCAAATAGTGTACACTTGCCGGAATCCAAGGATTTTTTACGCGACACATATCATAAGCACATTCAGGCCGCATGCATGTAATAAAACGAGAATATGTTCGACAGCGACGCCAAGAGTGACATCCAGCGGAGATATCTCGAGTATTACGAAAAGGGTGCTTAGCGTATATCACAATTGTGTGGAGTTGGCGTACCTGCGCTAATTGCCAGGGAACCATATGGGCCATGCTCATTACAATATACAATGGATAATTGGCATCATACATAGTGTACATATCAGCTGGATATACGACATATATAGGCTGCATATGTCTGAACGTTGAATTCAGATTAGTCTTTCGGACGTCATGTATTGTGCACGTATCAATTGAATATACAACGTATGGACTATAAATCACGCAGGAATTTTATACTACCCGCATGCATGACCAACAGGGTTGAAGTTACCGAGAAGCTTGTTGTCCCAAACCAGTTCGCCCTGGTAGATCTTGACTTCGATAGCGGTCTGGCCGTCAGCGATAGTCGAGAATGTCTGTGACTTCTTGGTGGGAGTGGTGGTGTTGGCAACATTGCAGTTGATAAGCTTCGTCATGATACCGCTGAGGGCGCACTCGGGCGTAGGAGGGATATCAGCAAGGTTGAAGTTACCGAGAAGCTTGTTGTCCCAAACCAGCTCACCTTGGTAGATCTTGACTTCGATAGCGGTCTGGCTGTCAGCGATAGTCAAGAATGTCTGTGACTTCTTGGTGGGAGTGGTGGTATTGGCGGCATTACGGTTGATAAGCTTCGTCATGATACCGCTGAGGGTGCACTCAGGCATAGGAGGGATATCAGCAAGGTTGAAGTTACCGAGAAGCTTGTTGTCCCAAACCAGCTCACCTTGGTAGATCTTGACTTCGATAGTGGTCTGGCTATCAGCGGTAGTCGAGAATGTCTGTGACTTCTTGGTGGGAGTGGTGGTATTGGCAATATTGCGGTTGATAAGCTTCATCATGATACCGCTGAGGGTGCACTCGGGCATAGGAGGGATATCAGCAAGGTTGAAGTTACCGAGAAGCTTGTTATCCCAAACCAGCTCACCTTGGTAGATCTTGACTTCGATAGCAGTCTGGCCGTCAGCAGTAGTTGAGAATGTCTGTGACTTCTTGGTGGGAGTGGTGGTGTTGGCGGCATTACGGTTGATAAGCTTCGTCATGATACCGCTGAGGGTGCACTCGGGCATAGGAGGGATATCAGCAAGGTTGAAGTTACCGAGAAGCTTGTTGTCCCAAACCAGCTCACCTTGGTAGATCTTGACTTCAATAGCGGTCTAGCCGTCAGCGGTAGTCGAGAATGACTTCTTGGTGGGAGTGGTGGTGTTGGCGGCATTACGGTTGATAAGCTTCGTCATGATACCGCTGAGGGTGCACTCGGGCATAGGAGGGATATCAGCAAGGTTGAAGTTACTGAGAAGCTTGTTGTCCCAAACCAACTCACCCAGGTAGATCTTGACTTCCAGAGCAGTCTGACCGTCAGCGATAGTCGAGAATGTCGGTGACCTCTTGGTAGGAATGGCGATATTGGCAGCACTGTGATTGATAAGCTTCGTATCTTCAATGAGCACTTGAGTGAAGGTGTTGGTGACATTGCCAGCAAGAATACTATCCTGGATGGACGCTTCAATGGCGACAGTCTCGTCAGGATTAATGCCCCGACCAAAGATAAGACTTTCATAGTCTCACCGACCTTTCTGGCATCCAAGTCATACCACTGACCAGAGTTACCTTGTTAACCTCGCTGGCATTCACACTGGCATCTTTAAGCGACCTCTCACAGGGCTCGGCAGTGCGCTGGGCGTCGGACGAGTGTTTCGACAAGGCTTTCGAAGTTGGCTCTGTTGAGTTTCAGGTTGATATGCTTGGGACTCGGCGATGCATCGATGTGCCTCAAGATGATGCCAGGGATCAAACTTTTGAAGAGTCTCATCGGGATCAAAGTGAATAACACCAGTCTCTTATACAACAATTGTCAACAGGGTGACAACGATCCTAGTAAGAGTAAAAGGTAAAAGACAAACTATCGAACAGATACCTTGATCAAAGGGAATGGGTAAAAGAGCGAGATGTGTTTGGCAAAGGAATCCCAAATGTAGGAATAAGTTACAGAGCAGTCGGGTGGAGTGAGATTGTCACCAGTATCGGAAGCATCGTCACTGTCGAGCAGCTCACCATCTGCGTCATCGCTGCTGAGCCACTCTTGAATGAATGTCCCTTCCATGGGAATCCTTGGATCCCAGAACGCCCATCTTCCTTTCGGAAACACCGGATGTGCACCGACATACGCCATCCAGAAAGCATCTCTCCCCCATGACCACTCTGGGAGGGTAGAATTTTGGATGTTTGCGATGAGCCAATCCTCAATCTCCTTAGATAGCGTAGCCCATTGCTGAGCATCGGTGTGATCGAATGCCACTGCGAGCGGCAGAAATGGGATAGCGAGATCTTGGGGAGATGTTTCCATTCCGATATCGTCGCTGCTACTGAACTGAATGGTAGCGGGTCGCTATATAATGTGTCGGCTCATTGTTCGTTAACTCCAGATGTCGATAACTCACCGGAGTCGTATACTCAGAGTGCTTGGATTGATACACACTCCATGTATTTACGCGCACAACCGGTGCTGTAAATTGGTTATACTCCTCGCATAAAGAGACAGTGATTTTGACAGGCTCCTGGAGTATGTGAGTAAGCGTAGAACAACGGGAAAGAGGACAGAAAAGCACGGTTTGTCTGCGAATAAGATGTCGAGGCAGAGGGCCAGAAAAGCATATAGTGACAAGCAATGGTTGGAGGAACACATGATCATTTCCAACATACTCGACATCAGGAAAAACCAATGCTTGACTGATAGATGGGGTCATCTGCTTGAAATGCGAACAAGGATAAATATGGTTGTCAGATATCGAGCATGCCAGTGTGGTGCAGCACGTGACATAAGGTGAGGGCGTCGTCCAGCGCCCGAAAGTCGAATCGACTGTCTTGGAGTCCTGTATACAGCTTCGCTGCACGACACAATGAAAGCGTCTTTAACAGGCCTCATCGATGGAAAAGGTATGTATGCGTATTGTTATCTGACAAGTGCTCATCCTGGTCCTAGTATTTAAGTATGTAGGCAGTGATTCCACTCGGACAGTAAGCTGTTTGATCTGTCCGAAAGCACAAGGCTGATATCGTGAATTCAGTCTGAAGCACATAAGGAGCCATCAAGCGTCACTTAGCCATCAGCGTTATTTCAAAGTCTATATGAGCGGTCGGACGACTTTATCGGGCTATCTCGCAGAGAAGGAGTCTATGCCTCCTCCGTCTCCCGACCTCCCGGGCCCTTCGTATGCCTTTGAGGACCCTTATTCAATGGATGTTGATGACACTCAGTGGATTGGAGGCGTCCCCGACAAGAGCGAACCAATATCTGTGATACAAGACGTGGTCGCTGGAGTTCCTTCGGAAACACTTGATCCCGAGGATAATCAACCGGTGCTGCTAAGTGACCTTTGGCAAGCTATATCGAGCAGTCGCCAACAGAGGATTGATGGCACAAGGGATCTGTTTGTGGAACTACAAGACGCTCTTGCCTCTGGCGAGGCATTTTTGTCCACGCCAATGACTCCACCCGCCGTGTCTCCGGATGATGAGAATGCATGTGATTCGGAGTCTGACTTTGGTATTGAGCTTCCCGGTGAGTATTTTTGGACACAGAGTGAATGTTTTATCTTCTGATGTTTCCGGGACTGAACATTTCAGATGATCAGCCCAATACAAGCTCAAACCTATCCCTCGGTAGTCCGACATACCCTTGGCCGACGAGAGAGGTAGGTTAGTTTATCGGGTCTACGCTAAGCCGCTGAACGATCCCTCCCGTTTACAATAGCATTTTCTTTCCTCGCTCTTGTTCAGTTCTCCAAGACTGCCATTTTCTCGGCTGCAAAAGAGGGCAATTCTTGATTGGGCGAAGGAACTCGGTGCACGCAATGTTCCATCCCTTTACTCCCTACAGCGTTGCGATGAGGAGGTGAAGAAAATGGTCGGTGACCCAACAGATAAGGTCGTTTCACCTCTTGGTAATGTTTTTTACATTAATGACATTGCGAAGGCAATCGCAAAGGTGAGTTTTTCGCACTGATTCCATCCAAGTTTTGGGCTAATATTATGTTTCACACTTCAGGATTATGCTAGTCCTCTTACACGACTTGCGATGCAAGACTTTCCAGAGGATGGTGGTAAAAGAATGTCGCAAGTGTTTAATGGGGACAAAATGCTACTTGAATTACCCTCTCCACCCGCCGTTCGAGTTGACAGGAACATATACTTCGTCAGTGAGTTGTTACAGGATTCCTCTGGAGTATATTTTGTACCAGAGCGCTTTTTTCTTTCCAGCCTGTCCAACACCTCCACGGTCGTACCTGAGAGCTCTGGTGAAGGAACACGAACTACTGTGAAAGAGCTTTTTGCTCTCGGGCGGTCAGCCGTACGCACCGATGTAAGTCTATCAACTTAGAAAGTATCTCCTGCACATGGTTGACCGTCTTTAGGCGGGGTTCATTATTGGCGACGAAAGGGAGATCGTCCCGACTTCAGTGTTCAAAAGGCCATACGATGAGTTGCATCCGTCCAAGCTTGCATGTGGTCTAACCGAGTCGTCAAAGAAGCATGCCTCACTGGAACCTAACCCATGGCGTAAAAAATCGGGCGGTCGTATGGTTTATGCTGTGCCATTGATTATCTTCATGGACGACGTCTCTGGGAACATTTCGAAACAGTGAAATAAACATTTTGTGATATACATGTCGAACACCAATCTACCGCGCGAGATGCTGGAACGTGAGTTCTTTGTACGGTTTGTCACGTCATCGCCGCATGCGTCCCCTATGGAACTAATGCAGGCTATGAAACAATCAATATCATACGTCCACTTCATTTGATATGAAGTACCTACTCAGTCGTCAAGCTAGGAGAGCAAGTACATCGGGGATTATCGCTTGGGACTGCCGATATCAGGAGGAAATAATGCTGGTTCCCTATGGACTCTTTCTCGCTGGCGACAATCCCATGCAGGCGGAGGAATGTAGCCAATCCGGCCTCGGCTCCAACTACTACTGTCGGACATGCCTCGTTGGGGGGATGAAGGAGTACAAGAGGTCCAAAACAGGTTATTGCAACTTATTCAAGGTTGGGTGATTGTCGGTTCTGTGGTCATTCGAATCTAATCTCTATTGGTAGCCTGGCACGTCTCGCACTCCAGACGGAACCAGACAGGCTATTAAGAACCAGTTCGAGAGTGCATTACTCCCTGGGGCGGCAACAAAAATCCAAGTGTCAGTTTCGAGCACGGATGTCCGTGATTCACTTTCTCTGGGAATCCTGAATACGGTCGTGGAGTTGGGTAAGCAGCTTTGCAAATGAGCATCAGGTGATCCAGCCAGGCAAGAACACGAGGTCAAAGCTACATTGGAGAAGGAACTTGATAGGCTCCTTGGTGGTTGCAACCTAGAGGATATGATAAACCCACTTCTGGGCATGGATGGTACGTTTTCACAACTACCTGGAGCTACACCTCAACAGCTTCCACACTCAGGTATGAACATACATATGGATACTCCAACGGAGATTCTACATACTGTTCTGCTCGGGGTGGTTAAGTATTTCTGGGCACAAACTATGCACCTTATAGAGAAAGCAAAATTGCTCGATCTTTTTCGGAGCCGTTTGGATTCGATCGAACACGATGCACTTAACTTACCCAGCCTAAATGCAGACTATATCTCCCATTATAGGGGTGCACTGATCAGAAAGCACTTCAAGAGTCTTGCACAAGTGATGCCGTTTATCCTACATGATATGGTACCTCAGACCGTCATAGATGGATGGACAACAATTGGGGAGCTTGTGGTCCTCGTCTGGCACACAACAATTGAGGATCTTGAGGACTATCTTGTGTGTTTGTCCATGGAATTCCTGCCATCTAACATCCCGACTGAAGCTTGACAGGCACGTCTCTCTCGAACAATCGAAGACTTTCTTAACGTGACAGCCGTTTGCGCTCCCAGCATACTCATCACGAAGCCGAAATTCCACTTTCTCGTTCATCTTCCAGCCTATATCCGCCGATTTGGACCTGCGATTGTTTTTTCCACAGAGCGATATGAATCATTCAACCACGTCTTTCGATTAACGTGTGTACACAGTAGTCGCCAAGGACCAAGTCACGATACATGCCGAACATTCGCATGGTTTGACATCCTCAAGCACATCGTCACCGGGGGCTTCTGGTATGAGAAAGATTCGCAAAAATGGGTTCAGGCTGGTTCATTCGTATTAAATTTCCTCTCCGATCATCCGGCACAAGCGCACTTACTTGGGATCGATTCTGATGAATTTAAGGACAAATCTAGAGATGCTGCAGGTAACCAGTGTCATCCAATACCAGGCGGATTAATAACGCTTGTCTTTAGGCACAGGACATATCACCCGGGCGGTTCCCACTGTAAGGAGTCAAAATTCACGGGTAAGCTCACGGCTCTCAGAGGCTATCCCATGGGAGAACACCGAATGTGCCAAAATTGGTACTGTCCCACCAGTGCCGGTTCACCACTTGGGTTGCAAATATTTTCGGGGCGACATGCTAATAGCGAAACACGGGGACAAAGTCAAACTCACAGGTCACATCATCTTGGCTCGTGCGTCATCGGACTCAGAATTCTCTGTTGGCCGTGTGGTTGAGATACTGATCGATGATGCCCATCGCTGTGTCGTCACGCATGTTGCCATTCAACTATTCAAATTCGAGCTGACGCTGCACCCTAGTCTCCACGTCCCGAGGCTATGTCTGACTGATGAAAAGGTCGTCATATCTTGTTCGGTGAGCTTACTGATCCCCTGTTTAACCAAACATTCTGATTTGAAAGGTAAGGACGTCATATGTGCTGTTAATCTACAGCACAACTGTACAGACTCGAAGTGTATAACACTTTCGCATCGTACCATTCGGCAGGAGAGAATCTCGACAGCACAAACAAAAGCTGCAATTCGTCATGAGGACACCCCAGATCACTTCCTCAACACGTTCTCTATTCACAACTATGCGTTTATTCGTGCTACGTTGCCTACATCCCTACAAAAAGCCCCTTTACGTGTTGCAGCTCACAACATTGAGAAGGTTCTCGGGCTGGCAGTTCAGCAGATCCAACAGAAAAAGGCCCAGAGCGCATCCAGTCCTGCCCCTACGAATATGGGTTTAGATAATGCCATTTCAGCTTTTCCTGCATTTGATCAACCATCGAAGCAAAGGCAGAAAAAAAGGGAGAAACAAACTAAAATAACAGCAACGACGTGCCAGTCTAACTTACGAACAGCTTCCGTCCAGTCCTCCTCAGCCCCCCTTCAAACCTACACATCTGGTGGCCAGGCCTCTTCTTTGACCACACCTATGATATCTTCACCTGTGGCTCACACTCCACCAGTATCTGGCGTTCGACTACCACGCCCTCATTCTATGCTGGACACCCGGTTTATCTCATCACCGTTTAGCGGCCCGATCCCTCACACTCTTTCGACCATGTCTACAACATTTTCATCTGCGGCTCGTACTCCATTGCTCGGTGTTCAACTACCACAACCCTCTACCCAGTCCGTCCCATTGCCATTTAGCGGCGCGACTCCTCTTTTGACCACATCATCTTCGGACTCCACTCCGTCTATGGTACCTTACGTTCCAGTGCCACACCCATATGCCGCTATGGTCACCCAATCCATCTCATTACCACCCGGTAGCCCTGCCCCTCTCTCAGTCGCATCTATGGTATCTTCACCGCTGGCTCACACTCCGTTTGCAGTGTCTCACATTCCGCCACCACATCTGCATCTCACGCCAGCCACTCAACCGAGCCCGGTCCACTATGTGAGTATCTCATGTAGTAAACATGTCCTATGTTCTCATCACTTGTAGTACCCTTATCCGGCGATGGTACCACTTCCAGCTACATCCCCAATGACCATGACACGCCAGTTCAATTCGGTGGTCTCTCATATGGCTCCATACGGCTCCACTTACACCATACGGCACTCTGGAAACCCGTTACTGCCCTGACCCTACTCGAGGGCATTATAATACGCAGCCTGTGCTGCACAATAATATGATTCTGTATTGCCCTTCCTCGTAAATGTGTGAACAGTATACGTAAGACAAGTCACCAAAAGGAAACCAACATCTGAACATTCACTCAGAACCTCCGGTCATCATGTTTCGGCAGTACCAGCTGCGAACAACATCTGGCTCTACTGGTCGTTCTCCGCCCACCTATCCTGCTTCTTCTGGAACGAGCTCAAGAGCTTCGGTATCTGCCTCTAGATTGCGCAGTTCTACGGACACTTCAGCCTTTGCCGGTATTGGACTTGGACCGCCTCCTAGTTCTCAACCCCGTCAACGTACTGATTCGGAATTGTTCTCAGAGGTCGAAGAGTCTATATCCGCAGGTGTTCGCCACCGAAGGAACTCCGAGGATCACGACAGCTCACAACTCAATCCTCAGCGCATGAAACGGCTCAAGACTTATGCCAAAGACTTGTGCAACGAGCTTGAGATCCCCGAGAAGAAACTTTTTGATTTCATTGAGGTAAGTCACGTTTTGTCATAAACGTGTCTTCCTCTCATCTCTGATCTCATTAGTCGGGAAATTTGTACTTCATGCTTGTCAATATGAAAGCTTCGCTCCTTAAGTATGAAAGCAATAATCAGGCTAATGAGTCTAGACTGCTCCTCGAGACCTTAACTTCGAAGGACTTTGAGGTATTCGTTTCCCTGCAACTTCTGGTCAACCCAACTAACTAATTTTTCGACAGATTTCCCTTCATAATCGCCTCTTGGCTTGCTTACTCTCCCCGAACCTTACTGCGTATGTGACAGACACACAACGCCATATTATGGTAGGTCTCTTCTTCAACTTAAGCATAATCGTTAATGGTCGACTGCTTGTTGAATACATGTTATATAGGATTTCATCTTTGAGCATCAAGACGTATTCAAGATTCCAGCCGGTGTTTTTGACGACTCTGAGCTCAAGGCCACCCTCCGTGTGACGGTATCTAGGACGCTTGCAACCATTTGTTCTCATTTGAAGACGCAGGTATGCACGAATAAGTGATCTTCTAACCCAGTCGTTGGTTATCTAACAACGTAGTGTAACTAACATTGTCCATTTCTAAGAAGACGTGTATAATCGATGTTGCGAAATCACTGGTGCAGCTTAGCTCTGGAATGGAGGTGGATGCCACACACTGGAATAGACTCGCTTTCCTCGTAAGTGGCTTCGTACAAAACTCAACAGAGTACTAACATATTCATATATACTTCAGCGCCGCTGTCTCCGTATCTTTCTCATTGGTACTGGCAATCTCAAAGGTATTCCCCTCCAAGTATGCTTCACGCCCAGCATCGTGCCTATGCTCAAGATAGACATGAAGAGGAAGCTGGAGAAACTTGGTATTGATGTCCAAGGCATAATGGAGGGGCTTCGTGCTAGCGGCGCCCCAGCAGCAACTTCGAGCGATATATCAGCTGGTGCCTCCAGCCTCGCTGAGACGGACAATTCTGGGCCAGCAGGCAACGGACTAAGTAATACTGGTACTGACTTGGATGCTGATGTCGATGCCTATTCATTTGGCTATGCCGTTACCGATGCCGTTT
>JBBPTJ010000731.1:0-10980 GCA_038094035.1 Pulveroboletus aff. ridleyi
GGCTACTGATATGCTCGATATTGACGCTCTAGCCGACGTAGTATAAAGTGGGAGCTTCCTGTACATATCCCCCAGTCTTCTCTGAAGTATTACTCTGGTTATCTTCGGGCGAGATTCTCGTGTTGACGCGGACGACTATACGTTCCCGTTACATTGGGTTACCTCTCGTTGCTCTCCTTGTATGAACTGAACTAACGACCGACACTCTACATTGGCACTAGCTATAGGAACGTCAATGTCGCACCTTCCGCAAGAGATCGTTTTCGTTATCCTTGAACGTGCCTACTACACGCCTGCCGGAACCCCCGATTACACCTTTCTCGCCAACTGCTCGCTCGTATGCACCTCTTGGTCTGTACCAGCGCAATCACTCCTCTTCCGCAAAACCACCAAGTTGCGATCGGACACAGTCACGTCGTTCCATGCTGCGCTTATAGCATCCGCAGTCCGCCGGAAACCCATGGGCAACGCCGTCCGATCCCTCAATATATCCGTCGGGCGATCGTTGAACGAAACATGCCAGCCAGATGCCTTTGCACAACTCCTGCAGGCCTGTCCTAGACTGTACGAACTCTCGCTGAGTGTATACGGTTTGCACGAGTTCGACGAATGTGTGCTCGCCAAACTGAAAAGTTCAGGGCAAGGCATTCGAGCGCTCAATCTCCAGTATTGCGGCGTACAATCACCGGTGCTGTTTCAGTTACTTGGCATATGGCCGCGCGTTCGGTTCTTGAAGATCGGTACGGAGATTGTTGCGGAGCCCTGGCACCACCCCGACAAGACACCGGCCCTGCGATATTCGAATCGCGTCGGGGGGCAGCAGCCTTCCTCACACGCGTCGTTGTACGATCTCGCGTTGTCCCGCATCCCCGGACTATCAGTTCTCGCCTGGCTCCTCAACTCCTCGTCCCTCCGCATCCTGGATCTGCGCGAAGTTCCTGGTCTCGCTGCGAGGGAAACACTGGGGACCCATGCTCCACATCTCCGATCGCTTCGCTTACTTCATTACAACTTCGACTCGGCAGCATTTCTGCGCCAATGTACATGCCTGGAGGAATTGGTCATCTACAATATTCCCGTTATTGTCCCGCTCACACCCGAGCTCCCATCCTCCATCGAGCATCTGTCCTTTAGAAATCCGGTACACACCTTTCGGAACACACTGCGCCCCATTCTCGACGCTATCGAAGTCTTGCCCAAGTTGCGCATCGTCACATGCGACAAGAATTCGGAGGGCTTACGTGAGTTTGCGATGCTAAAAAGGAGATGCGCGGAGAGAGGTGTAGAGGTGGTGATATCGGAGGTACCGTTTTGGGTGGTAAGTTGCCTTGCGGAGCATCGTGAGTATTTGGAAGAGTCACTCATCGCATTCTCTCATCAGTATGAAGATCCTATCGTCGTTCGCCGTTTTCCTCGGCGGTGTTCCATCTCGAATTTTGAATCAATGACAATCTGACATCGTGGTGATTACGGGGAGCATTGGATAAGCCATCTTGGAAGGTAGACGGCAATAGGATCTCATGAAAGACAAGTTGCCTGCCATACATACGTCAATGGAGGGACCAAAAATCATATCTAAACCTCACCAAAAATACGAGCTCTAGCATATCTAAATTGCAGATACCCATCACCTTTGTCGGTCATTGCACTTGCGAAAGATCGATCAACAGCATCTACGCACAGAATAGTTTCTATTTAGGATTGTCGTCGCCGGAGGTGTTTCAAAGGGTCACACGTGACATAGTTCAACGGGTGCGCAGATAGACTTCTCCCATTTTGCAGGAAGCACTCCTCGGCAGTTTAGGCGAGCCTTCTTTGAACGCGTGGGGTACACGAGCATTCGGTATGTGGCATGACGCGAATGGGTCAACTGCGGATCCCGCACCCCACCGTGGACCGAATCACTGATCCGGTCCTTGTTACAGTGATGAAGTTTCGCCGACGAAAGGTTACTCGACTAGGATGTGAGTAAGAATAGGCGCTAAAAGTACGACCCTGCCAGGCGGCTGTGTGCACAGGTTACATTGAGAAACGAGGAAATCCGTGTTGTGTAGCGACCTCGTACGCAAGTAAACTGAAACGCCTTGACAGGTTGACACTTCAAAGCTTCAACACCGGCGGGTTGTATACCATTGACGAATATGTCCACGACAGATTCTGGTGCGTGACTGTTCCGAATGATGCGGATAACACTAACAATTCAGGAAGACCAAGTGATGGTGCTTCACGCCGCTGACGATAGTTGGGTACGTGCAGTCACTTTCCACCCCGACGGAAAACACATACTGGGCGGGAATGCTGGTGGTATTCGACAGTGGCGACTTTCAGATGGTCAACAGGTGGGAGAACAAACAGGAATGTGGTTACGCGCGATTGCTGTGTCCAATGACCAGAAATGGGTGGTATGTGGGACCTACGCGGACGGGGCGAGCGTGTGGGACGGAGAGCTGAAGAAGAAGGTTGTTCACGTGGGGGGTACAGACTACACGAGTGCGGTCGACGTCTCGCCAGACTCGACCTCGTTTGCCACTGGAACCGGAGGACAAGGGACCGCCGACAATGCAGCAAGTATCTGGGATATTACAAGCGGAAAGAGACTGGTCGGTCCACTGAGGCATGATCATCATGTCACCGGAATCAGGTTCTCTCACAATGGCGAGCGTATCGCTACTGCAGGGTATGGCGGCACGGTCTCCGTCTTCAACAGCCGCACTGGAGACAAGCTCATGACCATCGAAGCTGCCATTTACTCATGGTTTGCGATCACTCCTCTTGCCTGGTCAGCCAACAGTCAACAAATTTTCGCTGCATGCGACGACAACAAAATCCGGTGCTTTGACACTTCTTCTGGGTCTCCGCTGGCTGAATCACCATCGCTCGAAGGCACCAGTATCTTCTCCTTAGCCCTAGCCGCTAATGGAAAATTCATTGCCACCTTTACGCAACCGTACTCCATTTTCTTTCTCGACGCATCAACACTGACTCAGATTGGCCCTGTCATCGAGGAGAGTGGAGAGATCAACTCCATTGCCATCTCTCCCGACAGTACCTATCTCGCGACTGGCCGGGAAAGTGGGAGTATTGTCATTCGCGATCTCAGTAAGATTCTCCCAGATTCGCATGGCCCATTCCATGTACGTGTTCATATATCCATGGTTTAACTCACTGAACAAGTCCTGTTGTGTCTCTCATATTGATGACTATATTAGGTACCCACTCACGAGCAGGGAGAAGAGCAGCCAGTGACCCCGGGTGGTCACGACGATGAAACGCAGAATTCCCACCCAGTAGGCATTTGTTATCCTGTCGTCAAATGTGTGATGTTGACACCATGGCCGTCAGGAAGAACACGGAGAAACCGGGTCATCCAAGCCTGCTGGACATAATGGAGACGTCAACGATGATCTACTCAAGGTATCAAATCCGCTCATTCCCACTCACACAAGTTCTCATGGTAGTGTAGGCTGAGATGCCAGTGAGCATGCCAGGTGCTGACTTCAAATTTGATGAAGTGAGTGCTCACTTGTCTTCTTCTCCCGCTTCCGTGCTGATATTTGTCCAGTCACCTTCGCCGACGTCATCTACTCATCGCCACAGGGACGCCCCCCATGCATTATCGCAGTCATCTGATAACCCACCAACGACTTCTCCAGACAGACGCAGAGGGGAAAAGTCGAATACCAGTGAGTCATCTCAAGGTCCTTCGATGCTCAAGACATTGCTGCAAAGGAGGAGCAAGAAAAGTCCGACTTCACACGAGCTTGGTCAACATTCCGCAAAGTCAGACAAGCCTGCCCATCGTCGGTCTCCCTCCCCTTCCCCAGCTCGATCGGATGTCGCAAACAGAGGCCCTTCGAGAATGACTGCGGCTCAGGTTGTTCCGGTGAGTCCCTCTTCTCGATGTATGTTAGGATGCGGCCCATCTAACATATTGTCTTAGCGAACAAGCACAGGATTTCCTAGAAGGCGAAAGGTCCGTGATTGTCCCGACTTTTACACTACGACTCACCATGTGTTACAGTATAAACCGAGTGCTAATGCTACGGATACAAATACTTCGAACCAATGTGGTTCCAGTACTGGGCAGGGTACCACGAATGCAAGGCCAGCAGACTCAGTATGTCCCTTTCCGACCATATGGACCTCTGCGATTTCTTATGTTCTATTAGGCACAACAACCCATCGATCAGTCTCGGGCCTCGGCCGGGAGGGTCTATCTAACGGTGGGCTCACTCTTCTCTGACTTGCACCGTTGTACTTAGTATAAATCAGCATCAGCAAGGAACCGAGGACGCTATGCTCACATTCAGAATTCCAGCATGGCTATTTTGTATACACCCAGGGGCACACGATGGTACAGAATGATCCAGGGGACTTGGTACAACACGTAGATAGCACTAACACGAAGTACAAGTATTTGCGCGTCATGGCTACAGTACACAATTTTTCAGGAGCTGGTCTCCCCTCGCAGCATCAGTCCATGGATGAACTTTGCAGAGGGATATTCATTCAGTCATCGCTGAGACTCTTGATACACACCGAGGTTGGGATCGGAGTTCAACTAGCACAGTTGTGAGCATCGTAAATGCCAGCTTCAGAATTGCGCAGGCAGGAGAACTTGCACGACATAGTAT
Organism: Pulveroboletus aff. ridleyi; assembly: GCA_038094035.1. Taxonomy (NCBI): domain Eukaryota; kingdom Fungi; phylum Basidiomycota; class Agaricomycetes; order Boletales; family Boletaceae; genus Pulveroboletus; species Pulveroboletus aff. ridleyi. The sequence goes on from JBBPTJ010000731.1 coordinate 4,635, forward strand.
ATACAGCGCTGTCATCTATATACATGCCTCGTCCGTAAGATGATGGATCTGTAGTGACGGAAAATGTTAAAGGCGGAATGGGATCACGAGAACCTGTTCTGCACTCACTTTATTTGTTGGATCATGGTTGACGGTAGGCCGTGTTCCCACATCTTCTGCTCCAGACGGCACATTGGGTTGTAGATACACCTACCAAAGTATAGTCGTCGTCGAGGGTCACAGTCAAATATTAATCTAGGCTGCGTACTCGAGGTGGTCTTATACTCGCGTCCGGTCGTGGTCTGATGCACTACTGTTTAAAGCTTTCGTCCGTGACGCATTCTGTATTGCGTCCGTTTCCAAATAGGAGCAGTTCCCCTCGCAGTCCGTTCGCCTTAGCCGGTAGGTTAAATCCTGCAACAATTGAACACATTGTTCCTCGTGAATTGTCGCGCAGACTTGCCGTAGACCTTTAGGAAGAAAGAAGCAATAAGCGCAGAGGAAATTGCGGAGCAAAACAGATGAGACAAACATGACCATGACCAATATCAGGCTTACGAGGCGTGGGGCATCTCGGGCCCTCGGGAGTGCCACTTGAGAAAAGAGCATGAGGTAGAGTCGGATGGTCACCACGTTTAGCAAGCGATAGATAGAACAGCGACATTTGGGTTGACTCACCTACACCAGAGGAACGGAACAACGTTATCTTGGTGATGAACCAGGCTAGTTGCCGGTGATGTCTATGGACCTGCAAATATCGATATCGCTATGTGGACATTGTAGGGGATCTCACCAGATGCGTTGCTGCGCAAGCTCGTCTCTGCATTCTCAATATGGTCTGTGCACATGCCTCCCTCTCGCGTTCAGTGCTTATTGCTGCTCCTCACACATGACTAAACCGAAATGCCTTGTTCTGTAGAAGATGGACACGACAAACTCTGGCGGTGAGCATAGTCCCGAGCGATGGAATGATGCTGAAAACCAAATGACAGGAGTGCTTTGCTTTGATGAATTCGTATACACAGTCATTTTTTACTCTGACGGAAAGCATGTTTTAGGCGGGGGTGACGGCGGTATCCGACGATGGCGACTTATGGATGGGAGAACAAACGGGAATGGATTTGCGTGCCATTTCCGTATCGTGAAGGCCTGTCCGGTCCTCGTACGGTAGTGAGGTTTCGCCGACGCCGACGAAAGGTTACCTGACTAGGATGCGATAAGAATAAGCGCCAAAATCACGAACCTGGCGGCTGTGTGCACAGGCCACATTGAGAACGAGGAAATCCGTGTTGTGCAGCAACCTCGTATGCAAGTAAACTGAAACGTCTTGACAGGTTGACACTTCAAAGCTTCAACACCGGTGGGTTGTATACGATTGACAAAGATGTCCACGACAGATTCTGGTGCGTGACTGTTCCAGATGATGCGGATAACACTAACAGTTCGGGAAGACCAAGTGATGGTGCTTCACGCCGCTGACGATCATTGGGTACCTGCAGTCACTTTCCACTCCGACGGAAAACACATATTGGGCGGGAATGATGGTGGTATTCGGCAGTGGCGACTTTCAGATGGTCAGCAGGTGGGAGAACAAGCGGGACTGGATTTGCGCGCGATTGCTGTGTCCAATGACCAGAAATGGGTGGTATGTGGGACGTACTCGAATGGGGCCAGCGTATGGGATGGAGAGCTGAAGAAGAAAGTTGTTCACGTGGGGGGCACAGACTACACGAGTGCGGTCGACGTCTCGCCAGACTCGACCTCGTTTGCCACTGGAACCGGAGGACAAGGGACCGCCGACGATGCAGCAAGTATCTGGGATATTACAAGTGGAAAGAGACTGGTCGGTCCACTGAAGCATGACCACCATGTCACCGGAATCAGGTTCTCTCACGATGGCGAGCGTATCGCTACTGCAGGCTATGGAGGCACGGTCTTCGTCTTCAACAGTCGCACTGGGGACAAGCTCATGACCATCGAAGCTGCCATTTACTCATGGTTTGCGATCACTCCTCTTGCCTGGTCAGCCAACAGTCAACAAATTTTCGCTGCATGCGACGACAACAAAACCCGGTGCTTTGATACTTCTTCTGGGTCTCAGCTGGCTGAATCACCATCGCTCGAAGGCAGCCGTGTCTTCTCCTTAGCCCTAGCCGCTAATGGAAAATTCATTGCCACCTTTACACAAATGGATTCCATCTTCTTTCTGGACACATCAACACTGACTCAGATTGGCCCTGTCATCAAGGAGACTAAGGAGATCAACTCCATTTCCATCTCTCCTGACAGTACCTATCTTGTGACTGGTCGGCGTGATGGGAGTATTGTCATTCGCGATCTCAGTAAGATTCTCCCAGATTCGCATGGCCCATTCCATGTAGGTGTTCATATATCCATGAGTTTAACTTGTTGAATAAAGCTCCGTCTGGTTTCCCATATTGACAACTCTGTTAGGTACCCACTCATGAGCAAGGGGAAGAAGAGCAACCAGTGACCCCAGGTGGTCACAATGATGAAATGCAGCATTCTGGTCCAGTGGGTATTTGTCATCCTGTCGTCAAATGTGTGATGTTGACACCGCAGCCGTCAGGAAGAACACGGAAAAACTGGCTCATCTAAGCCTGCGGGACATAATGGGGACGTTAACGATGATCTACTCGAGGTATCAATTTTGCTCATTCGCCCTCCCCCAGGTTCTCATAATTGCATAGGCTGAGATGCCAGTGAGCATGCCAGGGGCTGACTTCAACTTTGATGAAGTGAGTGCTCCCTTTGTCTTCTTCTCTCGCTTCTATACCGATATTTGTGCAGCCACCCTCGCCGACGTCATCTACTCGTCGCCACAGGGACGCCGCCCATGCATCATCAGATACCCCGCTGGTGAATTTTCCAGACAGACGCAGAGGGGGAAAGTCGAATACTAGTGAGTCATCTCAGGGTCCTTCGATGCTCAAGAAATTGCTGCAAAGGAAGAGCAAGAAAAGTCCGACTTCACACAAGCTTGCTCAACATTCCGCAAAGTCAGACAAGCCTGCCCATCATCGGTCTCCCTCCCCTTCCCCAGCTCGAGCGGATGTCGCAAACAGACCTTCGAGAATGGCTGCGGCTCAGGTTGTTCCAGTGAGTCCCTCTTCTCGATGTATGTTAGAATGCAGTCCATCTAATATATTGTCTTAGCGAACAAGCACAGGATTTCCTAGAAGGCGAAAGGTCTGTGATTGTTCCGACTTTTACACTACGACTCACCATGTGTTACAGTATAAACCGAGTGCTAATGCTACGGATCCAAGTACTTCGAACCAAGGTGGTTCCAGTACTGGGCAGGGTACGACGAATGCAAGACCAGCTGACTCGGTATGTCCCTTTCCGACCATATGGACCTCTGCGATTTCTCATGTTCTATTAGGCACAACAACCCGTCGATCAGTCTCAGGCCTCGGCCGGGAGGGTCTATCTAACGGTGGGCGTCACTCTTCTCTGACTTGCATCGTCGTACTTAGTATAAATCAGCATCAGCAAGGAGCCGAGGATGCTATGCTCACATTCAGAATCCCAGCTTGGTTATTCTGTATTCACCCGGGGGCACATGATGATGCGGATTGATTCAGGCAAGTTGGTACGACACATGGTAGTACGACGAATTTCCGCGTCACAGCTACATTATAACTTTTTCGGAGTCAGTCTGCGGCATTAGTGTGAAACCTGTCCACAGATGGTGACTTTGCAGAGGGGTGTTCACTCAGTCATCGTTGATAGTCTTGAACCACACCGAGGTTGGGATTGGATTACAAAGTCCGATTAACTAGCGCAATCGTGAGCATCGTAAATGCCAGCCTCAGGATTGCGGAGGTACACAGCGCTGCCATCTACATGCGTCGTCCGTAAAATGTCGGATAATGGTAGACCGTGTTCCCACATCTTCTGCTCCAGACGGCACGTTGGGTTGTAGATACACCTACCGAAGTATAGTCGTCGAGGGTCACAGTCAAACATTAACCTAGGCTGCGTACTCAAGATAGGGTCTCATACTCGTGCCCGGTCGTGGTCCGACGCACCAGAGTTTAAAACTTTCGTCCGTGACGCATTCTGTATTGTGTCCGTTTCCAAATAGGAGCAGCTCCCCTCACAATCCGTTCGCCTCAGCCGGCGGGTTAAATCCCGCGACGATTGAATACATTGTTCCTCGTGAACTGTCAAACAGACTTGCTGTAGACCTTTAGGATAAAATACGGAATAAGCGCAGGGGAAATTACAGGGCAAAATAGATGAGACAAATGTGACCATGACCAATATCAGGCCTACGAGGCATGGGGCATCTCGGGCCCTCGGGAGTACCACTTGAGAAAAGAGCATGAGGTAGAGTCGGATGGTCACCACGTTTAGCAAGCGATAGATAGAACAGCGACAGTTGGGGTTGACTCACTTAGACGAAAAGAACGGAACAACGTTATCTTGGTGATGAACCAGGCTAGTTGCTGGTGATGTCTATGGACCTGCAAATATCGACAACCCTATGTGGACATTGTAGGGGATCTCACCAGATGCGAGCAGAAATAAGCGCTGAATGCGAGAGGGAGGCATGTGCACGGACCATATTGAGAATGCAGGGACAAGCTTGCGCAGCAACCTCACGCACAACTCAACTGAAACACCCTGTTCTGTATACTATTGATGAAGATGGACGCGACAAACTCTGGTGGTGAGCATAGTCCCAAGTAATGGAATAACACTGACAATTCAGTAAGATCAAATGACAGTAGTACTTCGCTTTGATGAACTCGTACACAGTCGTTTTTCACCCTGACGGAAAGCACGTTTTAGGTGGGGGTGACAGCGGTATCCGACGATGGCAACTTACAGATGGTCAACAGGTGAGAGAACAAACGGGAATGGATTTGCATGCCATTTCCGTATCGCGAGGGCCTGTCCAGTCCTCATACAGTAATGAAGTTTCGCCGACGCCGACGAACGGTTACTTGACTAGGATGCGAGTAAGAATAGGCGCCAAAAGCACGAGGCGGCTGTGTGCACAAGCCACATGGAGAACGAGGAAATCCGTGTTGTACAGCAACGTCGTATGCAAGTAAACTGAAACGCCTTGACACTTCAACACCGGTGATTGTATACGATTGACGAACATGTCCACGACAGATTCTGGTGGGTGACTGTTCCGAGTGATGAGAATAATACTAACAATTCGGGAAGACCAGGTGACAGTGCTTCACACCGCTGACGATAATTGGGTACCTGCAGTCACTTTCCACCCCGATGGAAAGCACATTCTTGGCGGGGGTGGTGGTGGTATTCGACAGTGGCGACTTTCAGATAGTCAACAGGTGGGAGAACAAACAGAAATGCCCGGGGTGCGTGCAATTGCTGTGTCCAATGACCAGAAATGGGTGGTATGTGGGACGTACTCGCATGGGGCGAGGGTATGGGACGGAGAACTGCAAGAAATGGTTGTTCACGTGGGGGGCACAGACTACACGAGTGCGGTCGACATCTCTCCAAATTCAACTTCGTTTGCCACTGGAACCGGAGGAGCTGGCACTGGTGACGATACGGCAAGCATCTGGGATATTACAAGCGGACGGAGACTGGTCGGCCCACTGAAACATGATCACCATGTCACCGGAATCAGGTTCTCTCACAATGGCGAGCGTATCGCTACCGCAGGCTATGGAGGCACGGTCTCCGTCTTCAATAGCCACACTGGGGACAAGCTCATGACCGTCGGAGCTGCTGTACACCGATGGTTTGCGATCACTCCTCTTGCCTGGTCAGCCAACAGTCAACAAATTTTCACTGCGTGCAATGACAAGAAAATCCGGTGCTTTGATGCCTTTTCTGGGTCTCAGTTGGCTGAATCACCATTACTCAAAGGTGAAAGTGTCTTCTCCATAACCCTGGCTACCAATGGGAAATTCATTGCCACCTTTACACGGCTGCATTCCATCTTTTTTCTCGACGCATCAACTCTGACTCAGATTGGCCCTGTCATCGAGGAGAGTGAGGAGATCAACTCGATTGCCATCTCTCCTGACAGTACCTATCTCGCGATTGGCCGGGAAAGTGGGAGTATTGTCATTCGCGATCTCAGTAAGATTCTCCCAGATTCGCATGGCCCATTCCATGTAGGTGTCCATATATCCATGGTTTAACTCATCGAACAAGTCCCATTTTGTCTCTCTATATTAGGTGCCCACTCATGAGCAGGGAGAAGAGCAGCCAGCGACCCCGGGTGGTCACGACGATGAAACGCAGAATTCCGACCCAGTAAGCATTTGTCATCCTGTCGTCAAATGTGTGATGTTGACACTGGGGCCGTTAGGAAGAACATGGAGAAACCAGTTCATCCAAGCCTGCA
>JBBPTJ010000734.1:0-10968 GCA_038094035.1 Pulveroboletus aff. ridleyi
GTGTAGCGGTGTCCCGTGTCCCACAACGCCATATAACCATTCCCAAAAAAGTAAACCGTAGTCGAAGCACTCCGGGCCGCGAACTAGAGCATGCGTGTCGTGCTTTCCATAGTTCAGGGACTTGCAAAGACTTATTACATTCCATTGTGCCTACCAAAACAATCTGGACAAGGGTCTATTACCTGGAAGGCTGATAACCCTTCCTGGTCTGTGCAGAGTTACATAAGTGTAAATATCTGGAAGAAATTGTCTGCCTTCCTGAATGACTCTTGTTAGAGACAACAACTCCAATCTACTCTGGGCTCTCCTGTCCAACTCTGAAGTTCACTAATGAAATCTGGGATGAACTCCTATAGCTCCTACATAGGAGTTACCAATGTCCTATAGGAGCAGCCAGAGATGAATAGGGAGGTTGGACTTGTGTCCAACATCATGCCAGTATGCACTACTTATGTCATTTCCTTATCCTATCTTTGCTTCATTCCCATTCCATAACTTCATGCTATTTCTCTTCCCCCTTCACTATTTCCTTACAGAGATCACTTGTTTTGCTTTGGAGGTGATTGGACTTCATGCTCACATCTGTGCCTACTTCATATATACATATATTCCCTTTCACTTCTGGGATCCCCTCAGTTGTTCCTGCTACTCCTTGGGCAGTGGCTGAGGTGAGTTCCAGTTTTACTTTACCTTATTACTGTTGCTAATTAGTGTAGTGGGCAATTACTGCCCTTTTACTTAGATTTTTAACAACTCTGAAAGGTAAAGCTGTTATGGTTACATTGAGCAACTATTGGAAGGGAACAGAAACACCCTTCAGCTGGAAGAACAAACCTAAACAACTGATGACAGAGCTACCTGGCAGAGAGAGGAATGCTGTAACCCTGGCAGGGGAGCTACATACAAGTGCTGGTAGCCCATTGAGAGAGTGCCCATAGTGGATGAGGTTTTAACCCAAGTCCTAGGGGCTCAAGAGCAGGTGAAATGACAAGTGGTCAAAGCTGGGGTTTAGTCAGCTGAGACCTCTGCCTTATATATTGCTATGGCCTGCACACAGACCAAGTGTCAGAACCACAATTTTCATGATTGATATTTATGATTACAATCCCTATTATAAACCCCTATCCTTAATCTTCACCCAAATACCTTAGATATCCCCTTTATCCACTAATTCAGGTCTATGCTACCTTCACTTGCATCATTCCATTTGACATCAGGTTATGTCATCATCATTACATCATGGTCTAGCCTATTGACATCACCATGACATCATTCCATTCCCTGCTTATTTATCATTTCATATTTAGCTTCCATTTGATCTGTTATTTAATATCTGTTAGTAAGTTCAGGCACAGGGCTCATCTAGATACAGGCTTTAGGGTTAGATACCTTATATAAGTAGCACTTGTCCTGTATCATAGTTCTCGTGCTTGGTATTCTCATCACTTTGGGCTTATTCTCTGTGTGTGTCTTAGCTGCACCTTAGTCTATCCCTTAGTTTCAGGCCTCTCGCCTTCTCACTTTGAGTTGGTTGAGTTGTTCCTGATACCAAGTGGTGTACTACTATACAAGGTAAGTACTATGCGATATACATATAATTAGTCCAGAGGAGACAGTAATGACTGTGAGAAGAGAATGGAAGTATGGACAGAGATGGAGAGTGCAAGGCTGCTATGAGGCAAGCCCTGAGATCTGGATCTGAGATCTGTGGAGATGGAATCTATGATAAATAGATATGATACATGAGGAAGAGATTAGATTGGATTGGGGAGATCTAGATGGCATGGAAATGCTGAGGGAAACTGATAGATAAGGGTTAGGGTAGTCTAGCATGTGTAACCCTAGGGGCTATGATATCATGGATGATGTCAGGGTCTGGACACATCATGTGACTGGTCATGTGATTGGCCTCATGGAGGGTCACATGACTTAAGGAGCATGGGGAGGTAAGGAAAGTGTGAAAAGAGTGAAGAATGAAAAGTTAGATGCATGCAGTTCATAACAAAAGCCTTGATGCCCAGTCTTGATAGTCTGGGATGTCTGCCACCCACCATGGATACTCAAATCCATAGGTAGGGACACTAGCTTAGTCTCCAGTTTGGTAACAGTTTGGGCATTTTTAGGATACCTTCCAACTTGATCTCCAAGGCTGCACATATAATGTCTGACAAAGTATGGGCTATTCTGAAAGACATTCTGAAATCCCAGACCTCTGGATAAATACCCTGGAGCCTTGTGTCCAGATCTAGATTCAGGTACAGAACTCTGGACCATGCATAAAACCTAGTGAAAACTTGCTGTGTCCTGCTGTGTTTGATTCAGTCAATGTGTGCTAGGGTGTGGATTGTATGAAATAAACAGTAATGGGAATAAATAAGCATGATGTTGTAAAACACAGATTCTTTCTGGAGTGGATAAGGATCAGATGAAAGAAAGGGGTGTGAGTACAGACTTGACCCAAGGGAGGGGGCCAGGAGACACAGGCTAAGTGAGTGAGGACCTAGGCAAATAGCTCTCAGACTTAGAAATGGAAGATGGAGGTCCAAAAAGATTTATTCTAAGGTGTGATACACCAGTTTTATAGTCCCAGGAATACCTGTGGACTTCTGTCTATGAGATATAACCAATCTGGGGCCAAATGGCACCCAGCAGGTATGTAAGGTAAGGTAATCCAGTCTGGATGAAATGTATCCAGTACTGGATGGACATAATCCAGATCTGGATGAACAGGTGGATTATACAAACGGATGCGGATGAATGAAGAAATGAACAGAAGATAAAAGAGACCTACCTGGATGGACTATGGACACGATAGATGCTTGAACAGACACTTTGTTAGAGATGACAACTCTGATCTCCTCTGGACCCTCCTGTCCAATTCTGAGGTTTTTTAACGAAGTTCTGTTATGAATCACATGCAACTAACTTTTACCTCTACACTCTTTTCATCATTTTCCTTACCTCCTTCCACTCCTTTCATCACGTGACCCTCCACAAGGCTGATCACATGACCAGTCACATGATATGTCCAGACCCTCAACGTCATCCATGGCATCATAGCCTCTAGGGTTACACATTGATAACCCTTAGACTACCCTAACCCTTATTTCCATCGGATCTTCACGGCAATCCTGCCACCTCCTAGATCTCCTGATTGATCTAATCTCCTCCATGTATCACATCCTATTTATCTTAGGTTCCATCTCTGCAGATCTCAGATCTTCGCCTCATGGCAGCCTTGCACATCTCATTTCCGTCAGCACTTCCATTCCCTACCCATGGTCATTACCGTCTTATTATATGTAGCATAGCCTTATCTATTATTACCATGTATAGTAGTGTACAGCTTGGTCTGTGTGCAGGCCATAGCAATATATAAGGCGGTGGTCCCAGCTGGCTAAACCCCAGCTTTGACCACTTGTCTAGTTTACCACTCTTGGGCCCCTGGGACTTGGGTTGAAACCTCATCTGCTATGGGCACTCCCTCGACGTGGCTCGCTGGCACTTGTAGCTCCCTTGCCAGGGTTACAGGCTTTCTCTCCTTGCCAGCTAGCCTCATTATTGGCTATAGGTTTGGTTGTTTCTTCCGGATGAAGGGCCTTCCCATTCCCTTCCAATGGCTGCTCATCGCAGTCATAACAAGTTCTGGATGAACTCCCATAACTTCTACATAGGAGTTACTGATATCCTATGGAAGCAGTCAGAGATGGATAGGAAGGCCGGACTTGTGTCCAATGGCATATTAGTACACATTTCTTATGTCATTTCTTTACCCTATCTTTGCTTCACTCTCATTCCATAACTTTGTGCCATTTCCTCTCCCCCTTTACTATTCCCTTATGGAGATCGCTTGTTTCACTTCAGAGTTGATTGGACTTTGCACTTGTATCTTCGCCTACCCCATATATATATTCCTTTTCACTCCTGGGCTCTCATCAGTTGTTCCTGCTACTCCTTGGGCAGTGGCTGAGTGGGCAATCACTGCCCTTTTACTTAGATTTTTCACACACTTGAATGGATCAACAGAAAAGGGTTTGCAACAATAGGAGGATTTGACCTTCTACAATGTGAGACCAAAATCACAAAATTTTGTGACAGAGTATGCATCTGTCCACTTGGCTGTGTTGTCACCTGCTCAAGTATGTTCCCTCTGCCTCCAGTGTGCACTCAGATCAGTTCACTATATCTGTGTTCTGCTGTGCTCAGATGCACCTCTCTATCTGTCTGAAAATGCAAGGATATGTTATATATGTTCAAATATATACAAGGCCTGGTACATGCTACCATATACATCCATGCAACAGTAGAATAACAGAGTGAATGGTAGGACAATTGCTAAGCTAAAGGCAGATTGCCCCAGGCCAACCAGAATAACACAACAATATTGTCAGTACATATTACCCAATAAATGGATGAAACACAGACAATAGACTCCAAGCTCTATCTTTGTGCTGTACAACTGTGATAGCTTGTGAAATTATCAAATGGAATATATAAACAAGTTGAGCAACACACCACAATTTTGTGAACAGCTCAGATGGGAAAAACATATTGTCAGTGTCAGGACTAAGTGCAATGTTGATGTACTCACCAGACCTTCATAGCACAATGTCAGCACAGGTGTGAGGCTTGTTGAGATCTAGCAGGTTGAGCAGAGAGGTGGGCAAACAGACAAAGAAGTAGGCTATGGCCAAGTGTGTCATGGTCGAGTGGAGAGGATCAGCACATAGTGGATGGAGAGAAAGAGAGAAAGAGTCAGAGAGCATGCCCTAAGTATTGTGTCCATCTCCTATCACATGCCAGGAACACTATTGTGAGCATTTTGTGCAAGTGCATGTACCAACACTGTGAACTCCATGTTGGACAAAGTTGCATGCAACAGGAAGTGCTTTACTACTAAGAAGGCACACTATTGAGAGGACACAATTGTACCAACAGTAAATCAGTGCATGTGTTATTGCTGGAATCATATCATTACACAATCAGACATATTTGGTCATAGACATTTCATTGGGTTTATGACCAGGCATATGTAAACACAAATAAATGGAATTGAGAATAACAACTTTTCACTGGGCATGAAACATCATCTTGAGTGTGATAGGATCCTAGGACCACTTTATTTTTCTTGCATCCTCTTTGTTTACCTTCTTGCTTCCATACCCAGGTTGAGATACAAGCACCCTTCATCCCATACTATATAAATCTTTGTTTTCATACATAGTACTTCAGTTATTTTAGCCTATCCAGCAACAGCTGAAGTAAGTCCCTTTACAATTAGCACTACTATTCCTCTAATGTACTGTAGCTCCAGATCACTCTGGACTTACTAGTGTTGTAATTATTTAGTTTTTCTTGAGGGTACGACAAGGATACATTACATAATCTTGGACTTTAGTTCAGTGAACTTCAGTCATCACACCTCAGTCCAGTACTTCCTACTTGAGACTAAGGTGAGACTTCTTACTTAGAACTACTATTTATCTCCAACTAATCATTCCCCCTACAGTTTATACTGTTCCTTTAATAGGTTGGTAGATAATAACAGTCCAGTACTTCCTACTTGAGACTGAGTTTATACTGTTCCTTTACTAGCTTGCTTGGAAACACTTCTATTCAAAAACTAGCTGCACCAATCCAGACTTCAGATTTTTGTCAATGTTCAATTGAAGGACTTCCAGACTGGAACCAATCTTCATGACTTGGGCACAGGATGGCATTGGTGGAATTACAGTCTGAACAGGTGCGTAGAGACCTAGGTAGAAGGTCAAGATGTCCTGAAATACTGTCAAAATCTTCATCCACAATCAATGAAAAGTAGAAACATGCTGATTTGACAGATAGGTTTTCATACCAACTTGCTAGTCATTGCTTGGCAGGAAACCAAGTGAGGTGTGTGATTGTCAGAACCACAATTTTCTAATGTTATACTTTATGACCTTATCTTACACAATAACCCCTAATTCATCCATTTACCTTAGCCATCCCTTATTTATCCACTAATTCAGCTGATCTAGGCTTCATTTGCATCATTTCATTGATATCAGGTTATGTCATCACCATTATGTCAGGGTCTAGCCTATCATGATATCATTCCATTCTATTTATCATTCACTTATTCATTACTTACTTATATTTCACATCTAATTTTAGATCTGATCATTTAGCTTATTTATCTCCATAGATTGTTGATTCACAGCAAGATTTTGGGTCATGGGTATCAGCCAGATCTTAACCAGATCTTGATTGTTGCTTGGGTCTATTATAGGCTCAAGGGTTTGTATTATGTATATAAGTAGTACTTGTCCTGTAATTAGTCCTTATTCTTGGAATTCTCATTGCTTCTGGTCATTCTTTGTCTATGTTACACTTGATCCCAAAGGGTTGAGTGCAGACTTGGTAAAAGGTCCTAAACCTTGAGTCAAGGGAATACCTTGCAATCAGCAAGGTTAAGAGCTCATCTTAGCTATGGCTAGATAAGGAACTGCCCAGTGAAATAGGTGAACCAAGGACAATCCCATGTAATTGGGATGGGATGCAGATACATATGAGCAAAAGTGCTCACTCAGGTGTAGAGCAAAGATACAAGAAAAGGAATAAGACATGTATAAGCCAAGTACATGTAGGTCTAAGCTAAGGACATACTGGTACTACTTGGTGAGTTTATATATGAGAATGAGGGGTTGCTGAGTAATCATATAGAAACTGAAGGAATATGAAGGAACAATGGGCTGACTGATCATTGAGTCAGTGAGCCAATAGCAAAAATAGAGTAATAAGTAATCATGCAATGTTAAAGAATAGCAAAGAACATTTGGCACATGATTGAGGGAACTACGAACTTAGCATAATAAGAGCTAAGTGAGGAGAGATATAAGTCCAAGGAAAGAAAAAGAGTAAACATAAGACAACAGTCTATATGCCACTGCTGCAGCTTAGCTTGTCCATTAGTTCTGGCCTCTCTTGCATTTCACTTTGAGTTGCTTGAGTTGATTCTGATAGTAATGGCCAGCATTTCTGATACCATAGCATCATATGGAGGGTGATGACAGAGATCTCTTCATAAGTTAACTCCATGGATGGATGATGATAAAAAGGAGGTACAATGAATTCAAGGGTGTGGATGGCATATGGCTCTTATATACAGTCTACAAGGACCTTGGTATATTCCAGATTCACTAAAACTGGCCTTGAATTATTGACAGGCTATGTATAATGGTCATGACTATCACATTTTGTCACAGAAGAGATGACTGCTGAATGTTGTTATATCCATTCCAAACCCCATACTCTGAATCCCATACTCTGACTCCACACCTCCACACCTTGGACTTCATTCTCCTCACTCAGACTTCATTTTTTTCCATTGGACTTCTGTACTTACCTTATTTAGTATTTCCCTTGTTTATTTTTTACCCTTCATTCTTAGTCCCAACCCTTAATTACTTCCTTAGACCCTTTGCCACATCATATGTCCTCCCTATATATATTTCCCTTCAACTGATGGTTGCAGCAGTTGGGCTTGGTCACAGCAGTACTAACCTTTAGATCTTCATCTGCCAACACCTGATATCTTGCCATTATGTCATCCTCAGCAGAGAGATGCATCATGGCAGATTGGCACTTTCAATAAATAGCTGCATATCAACTGATTATAGCATTCACAGCATTCAGCTTTCCCCAGGCTCAGGTGGTCTTTGCATAGCTTGAATCATGACAAATGTCAGTTCAGAACAATACAGCCTTGTCTACCAAAGCAAGCTGATTTTCATGTAAGGCATCATTTGCTTGGCCAGCCTAAAGTTTGAGTTCCTGTTGGACAAGGTGATAAGCACCAAGGGCCATGTGTTGATTAATGCCCAAATTAGATGGCAAAGGAAGCTTGACTTGATCAGGCCATTTAGTCCTGAGGTAGTTTACCATGTCTTCATCCTTGACATTACTTTCCCTATTTGATACATCTGATAGCACTTTGCCATCATCCTCATACTGAAAGAATGCAGATGCATTGGTGGGAAATTGTGAAATCTTGGCAGCTAACTGATTAGCTTGGCAAGCAAAGGCCAACCTTTGAAAATCAGTGGCCCTGGAATGCATTTGTTGCATGTCTCTTTGGAGTGATATCTGTGCCTCCTCAATTTCAATCCTTTTAACAGCCATGTTGCAGCTCCAAGGTGTATTTTTGGGGTCTGAGTTACTGTTCCAAGGATTCCCATTTCAGTTGCATAGATAATTGGTGCTATACTCAGCAATCAATAAGCAAAATTCTGAGAGATTCTTTGGTAAAAAGCCCCATTTTCAGACATACCATTGTTCAGCTGCACTTCAAATACATATATATCCATTGCAGATGGATCAATAGATTGCATTTGCAAAGCCCTCTGCTTCTCAGCCAGCCATTTCTGTTTTTGAATATCTGGGACTCCTGCATCCAGATAATGGAATGTTGCCCTTGCCAATGCCAAGGACTCCAGAGCAGACTTGAGCTTCCTACCTAGACTTTGGGCTATCATTGATACACCATGTAGCTCCCTGTATCTCTAGCTTAGACCTACTTGGCTTATACAAAGTTCTATCCCTTTTCTTGTGTCTTTGCTCTACACTTGAGTGAGCACTTTTGCTCATGTCTGTGTCCCATCCTGATTACAAGGGATTGTCCTCATGTTACAATTTGCCATCACATATACTCTTTTCTTCTTTCATTGGCCTTATCTCTCTCCTCATCTAGTTCTTCTTATGCTAGACTCATAATTCCTCCACCCACATGTTCAATGATTCTTCCATGTTCTCTCATATTATTCTTCATTCCATGATTACTCATTGTTGCGAACACTAGGAGCGACACATCACTGGCCTTGGCTTCACAGGCTATTACCGAGCCTGGCGAGGTGAGAGGGAGAGAAGACGAGCTCAAGCACACCAATCACCCATTTAGGAGCAGGATAACAAGTGGTCAAAGCTGGGGACACCAGCTGAGACACTTGGGTTTATATACTATGGTAAGGTGCACACAGACCATAGGATCTGTGGGATATTCTACTATACATGGCTAGCTAAAGTACACGATCATGAGAGGGTTCCCACCAGGGTCAACGGAGATTAAAAGGGTGTGCCAGCCATGAGGCATGACATCATATGATGTCATGGTCTGGGCCCTAGTCATGTGAGGGGTCACGTGACTGAGAAAAGAAAGGGGCATGAAGTGGTTCGTAACATTACCCCCCTTTGCTACAACTCAAGTTCCAGACGAGTCATTGCAAACGGCATACCAGCTTCAGGGCCATAAACAGCGAAGAGGTGGTTCATTTCCGTCAAGGAAAGGCCATGCAAGGGGCGAGGAGCCGAAGGGGAGGAGTGGTGGAATGCGTCGATGGCGTCATGAGTGTTGTCAAGATGGGAAGCCAGTTCCCACGTGTCGTCTGTCTCACCATACCCCTTTCAGCGCATGCAATACTCCAAATTTCCCCGTTTCAAGTGGGAGGCAACGACTGCCTTGACCTCATATTCAGGATGACCTTCCTCCGAGACCTCAATCGCATTGGGGTGAGAGATCGGCTGCCCGGGCAGTGGAGATTGGTAGGGTTTCACCTTAGATACGTTCACTACTGGGTGAATCTTGAAAGACGTGGGAAGATGCAATTCAACTGCATTAGGGAGAACCCACACAACTTCGTAGGGTCTGAGCCATTGCTGAGTTAATTTACAGGTGGTGTATGGCAATTTCAAATTGTCCATACTGAACCATACTTGGTTGCCGGGGACATAGTCAGGGGCGTCGGACCTGGATGCCTCCTGGTTTCGTGTCATGCGTTCACAGGCATGTTCTAATGCTTGTTGTACCTTGTGATGTGCACGTCCGGTTTCAGCATGGAAACTGCCAGCCAAGGAGTTGGAGGAACCCTCGAAACCCATCTGGGGGGAGTAGTTCCTGGTGACAGCAAATGAGATGAGCCGATTGAAGATAAGAGGGGATTATTATGATGGAACTGGGCCAATTTAAGGTAGTCAAGCCAATTGTCCTGTCTCTTGGCGACATAGGCCCATAAATATTGTTCCATTTCTTGATTAATTCGCTTGGTTTGTCTATCCGTTTGTGGGTGATAGGCCGTGGAGAGTTTTTGCTCGATGCCTAATAGTTTACACAACTTGGACGTAAAGGATGACACGAATTGTGGGCCCCGATTGGATACTATCATACAGGGAATACCATGTTGCGACCATACATGGTCACGGAATATTTTAGCTAAATTGAGAGAAGAGATGGTTTTCGAACAAGGAACGTAGACTACTTCTTTTGAAAATTGATCAACAATAACACATACAGAGTCGATCTTGTCAATCTCTGGGAGTCCGGTTACAAAGTCTATTGAAATATCCTCCCATGGGTGGCTAGCTGCAGGGAGGGGTTGTCTTTTTCCTGCAGGTGCTTTAGATGAACCCTTCGTGAGGGCGCACGTGTAGCAGTGGTTGATATATGATATAATGTCTTTCCACATTTGCGGCCATATAAAGAAATGATTTATCGTATGGTAGGTATGTGCTTGTCCATTGTGACCCCCCAGGGGGTCGTCATGACACGTTTTAAGGATCTTGGCATGGATAGAAGGTGGAATGTAAATCCAGCCAGTGTAGTCGTGGAGGTATACCTCCCAATTTGGATCATATGAATAATTAAGAACGTCGTTTATGTTTTTTGATTCTTTTTGTATTTTTTGTAAAAGGGGAGATTCTAAAGTGATGTTTTTTATAAATAGTTCTGCTGGCAACACCATGATATCCTTGTTGAGGTTTTCCACTGTGTCACCATGATCCAGTCGATGCAAGAGGGGATTGGCATGGTTGAGAGAGCCAGGGCGATATATGAATTCAAGGTTGAATTCCTGGAGAAGGGTGTGCCATTGTGCTTGGCACCCCAAAAGGGACTGGGGCTTTTTCCAGTATTCCAGGTTTTTGTGGTCTGTCCAGACC